>VXBU01004544.1:44494-63426 GCA_013400315.1 Bombycilla garrulus | reverse complement strand
AGGCCTCACACTTGGATAGGTTTGGGTCCATCAGAAATTGGAGTTCATTGTCCAATTCCAGCTCCAGATGATGAAGCTCCATCCTCCTTGTTCCCTCTCTTCCTTCACTGCTGTTTCCACTCTTGGGCCTCAAATTTGTCCTTGGTCCCAGCTGGAAAGGAATTGTTTTGTCTCCCTGCTCTCTCGTATTATTTTTAATACGAACCCTAGAACTGCACATTAAACCAGCACAGAATGTGAAACCTATAAAAGGCAGAACTGAAGGCATCAGCTGAAGGAAGAGGAGCCCGCCAGTCCTTTGGGATCCCCATCCTAGAGGAGCAGGTCCCGCACTCACCGTGGTCGCTCTCGGTGCCGGAGCGGCCCCAGTAGCGGCGCCGGCGCTCGGGGCTGTGGGCGTGGCGCTCGATCACGGCGGCGATGAACCGCGTGTTGCTGACTGCGAGAGACGGGACAGCGTCAGAGCAGGGCTGGGACACACAGAGCAACGCCCCTGCCCCACGGAAATGAGCCAGGAATAGGGACTGTGATACACAGAGCAACCCCTGCCCCACAGAAATGACCAGGAATGGGCTGGGACCCACAGAGCAACACCCCTACCCCACGGAAATGAGCCAGGAATAGGGCTGGGACACACAGAGCAACACCTGCCCCACGGAAATGACCAGGAATAGGGCCTGTGAGCCAAAGATCAACATGCTGCCCCACAGAAATGAACCAGGAACAGCCTCAGTGCAGGGCTGAGACCCACGGCTCAGTACCCTACCCCACAGAGAGGAGCCAAGAGCTGGGCTTAACATGGGGAACAGGTCAAGATCCAGACAGATTCCTTCACCTGAGGATGCCATGGCAGCAATGTCAGCTGACTCCAAAGGAAACAAAAAGGGACATGGAGAAGCAGGAGATGCAAGCCATGAAGCTCAGATATGGTTATTTTTCCATCTTTGAGTGCTGACACAACTTCAAATCTTGAGTATTGTTTTAGTGAGGGCCCAGAGCCAGGGATCCAGTCTGACACTGGAGCTCCCCTGGAGTTTGGGTGCACCAGCTCAACTTAGAGCACACCAGGATCATGCAAAGTGCCATTTTTATTGGATGGCACAGAACTGCAGGCACCCCAAATCAATGCAAAACAGATCTACTGCCACATTTGCTGACCATCCTTGCCAGACTTGGCTTCTGCTTTCTCAGGACAAAAAAGGGGAAGAGTTTTTCATACCCTGAGCTGTCACAGTGGCAGTTTTTAAGTTGATCGGAGCTATTTCTGGAAGTGCTCATGACAAGAGGTTGTAAGGGGCAAAACTCCTCCACACCTGATGGAGAATTATCTTTTAAAACTGAAAAATGTGATTTTTCAACATGAGACTAAAGGTGCACTGGATGTTTGAATTCAAACACTGCTCTGTCATTTTCTACTGCTGATCAGCACAGGGCTTCCTCACACATTCCAATCCAGGGTGTTAAAAAACAAATGGCTGATTTAATCTCAGAGTTTCTCAGAGTTTTTTTGGTACTTACTGATTCCTCTGTCTTCATGGCTGTCATCATCCCTCTCGTCCCTGTCGTTTTCCAGGTTGGACATTCGCACTGACATTTCTGCACAGGTTACAAACAGAAAACACAACTGGTGAGAGAAAAGCTCTGCATCATCTTCCTGCCAGCTGTCACCCCAGGAACAAGAGTGGGAGCACAGGTCTGAGCTCTTCTTCCAGCAGGCTCATGACAAGAGGTTGTAAGAAATGCCTCATCCCACCCCTGAAAGGGACTCAGTTTCAAAGTTCTGAAGGAACTGATTTACAACAGAGCTGGGGGATGATCAAATAGAGAGGTAATTATCTCTGATCACACTTAAATTCCCAGAATTGTTCACTTGGAAAGGGCCTTAAAAGCCCATTTTTTTCCACTCCCTGCTGCAGGCAGGGACACCTCCCACTATCCCAGGCTGCTCCAAGCTCTGTCCAGCCTGGCCTGGAACACTTCCAGGGAGGTGTTCTCACCTCTGGATCTTTATCTTTGTACCAGCATCCCTTCTCCCAGCACAATTTTGCCTCTCAGACTTCTTTCATCTCTCTATGCACAGACATTCCACGAACCAGGAAACACAACTGAGAAAAGGCACATCCCAAACCCGTGAAAAGCGTGTCACTCCCAGCAGCTGCACAAGATAAACACGCGATGCAGAGCTGCAGAAAGCTGGGATTAGTGTCTGAGGCCTGGCAAAGCTCAGTTTATCTCCTCTGTGTCTGGGCAGCAGCAGCAGCAGCAGCTCGGGCCGTACCCAGGAGAGGGCAGCAGGACACAGCCCCTGCTCCACCCTGCAGCTCCAACAGAGCGACGCGAGGCAAGCACCGCAACAAAACCGAGGCTGGGGAAAGCTTCGGCACGGCTTTTTGTTGTGCTGCTGGGTTTTTCCTCATGCCCACGCTCCCCCGATCGAGCTCACCCTGCGCTGCCAGCGGGGACATGTGCTGGTGGCTGCGGCGGTGGATCTGGTGGCGGTAGGCGTACACGGCCAGCACCAGCACCATGATGCAGCCCATGATCCCTCCGGCCACGGGGCCCACGGGGGCGCTCTTGATCATGTTCAGCGTGATCACCTCGTCTCCTGGAGCCAACGGGACAAAGCACAGGGACAAGGACACCGTGAGTGCTCTGCAGGAAGGGGGAAATCAATATGGAACGTGCGATATCCCCTGCTAGGATTTCGGGGTGTTTGGCTTTGCTCACTTGGAATAGAAGAAAAAAGTCGGGGTGCGGGAAGGATTAAATCAATATGGAACACAGAGAAGCTCTGCAAGGATTTGTGGGTGTTGGACTGTGCTCACTTGGAATAGGAAAAGGAATTCAAGGTACAGGAAGGGTTAAATCAACAATATGGGACATGGAGAGGCTCTGCAAGGATTTTTAGGTGATGGACTGTGCTCACTTGGAAGAGGAGAACGAACTCAGGGTGCAGGACGGGTTAATTAAATCTACAATAAGGAACATGGAGAAACTCTGCAAGGATTTGTGGGTGTGGGACTGTGCTCACTTGGAAGAGGAGAACGAACTCAGGGTGCAGGACGGGTTAATTAAATCTACAATAAGGAACATGGAGAAACTCTGCAAGGATTTGTGGGTGTGGGACTGTGCTCACTTGGAAGAGGAGAACGAACTCAGGGTGCAGGAAGGGTTAATTAAATCTACAATAAGGAACATGGAGAAACTCTGCAAGGATTTTTGGGTGTGGGACTGTGCTCACTTGGAAGAGGAGAACGAACTCAGGGTGCAGGACGGGTTAATTAAATCTACAATAAGGAACATGGAGAAACTCTGCAAGGATTTTTAGGTGATGGACTGTGCTGACTTGGAAGAGGAGAACGAACTCAGGGTGCAGGACGGGTTAATTAAATCTACAATAAGGAACATGGAGAAACTCTGCAAGGATTTGTGGGTGTGGGACTGTGCTCCCTTGGAATAGGAGAAGGAATTCAAGGTGCAGGAAGGGTTAAATCTATAATAGGAACATAGAGAGGCCCTACAAGGATTTTTGGGTGATGGACTGTGCTCACTTGGAAGAGGAGAACGAACTCAGGGTGCAGGAAGGGTTAATTAAATCTACAATAAGGAACATGGAGAAACTCTGCAAGGATTTTTGGGTGTGGGACTGTGCTCACTTGGAATAGGAGAAGGAATTCAAGGTGCAGGAAGGGTTAAATCTATAAATGAAACATGGAGAAGCTCTACAAGGATTTTTGGGTGCTTGACCAATGTGCTCACTTGGAACAGGAGAAAAAACTCAGTGTGCAGGAAGGGTTAAATCAACAATATGAAACATGGAAAAGCTCTGCAAGGATTTTTGCTGGACTGTGCTCACTTGGAATAGGAGAAGGAAATCAGAAAGGGTTTAAGAAGAGTTAAATCAAGAGCATGAAACATGGAGAAGCTCTACAAGGATTTGTGGGTGCTGGACTGTGCTCACTTGGAATAGAAGTAACTCAGAGAGCCTGGAGGAAGGGTTAAACCGACAATAGGAACATGGAGAAGCTCTACAAGGACTTGTGGGTGCGGGACTGTGCTCACTTGGAATAGGAAGAGGAACTCAGAGAGACTGGAGGAAGGATTAAATCTACAATATGGAACATGGAGAGGCTCTGCAAGGATTTGTGGGTGCTGGACTGTGCTCACTTGGAATAGGAAATGGAATTCAGGGTACAGAGAGAGTTAAATCATCAATATGAAATATGGAGAGGCTCTACAAGGATTTGNCTTGTGGGTGCGGGACTGTGCTCACTTGGAATAGGAGAAGGAATTCTGTGTGCAGAAAGAGTTTAATCAACAATATGAAACATGCAATATCCTCTGCAAGGATTTCTGGGTGCTGGACTGTGCACACTTGGAATAGGAAGAGGAACTCAGAGAGACTGGAGGAAGGGTTAAATCTACAATATGGAACATGGAGAGGCTCTACAAGGATTTGTGGGTGCGGGACTGTGCTCACTTGGAATAGGAAATGGAATTCAGGGTACAGAGAGAGTTAAATCATCAATATGAAATATGGAGAGGCTCTACAAGGATTTGTGGGTGCGGGACTGTGCTCACTTGGAATAGGAGAAGGAACTCAGAGAGGGTGCACCTTAAAGACAGGAACACAGAGTTACACTCAGCTGCACGTGAGGGTTTTCCAGAAGGTGACACTCACCAGGCTTTGCTGCCTGGTGCTCTCTGTGCTGAGGTGAATGCTGTGTGCAGAACCTGCTGAGTGCTCTGAACACAGAGAGCTGAGGGCAGCCCCTGCTGGGAAAGGCACAGTTACCTATTGCTCCCAGGTCATCCACGTAGGGACTCTTGGCTCCCACGATGCCCCCAAAGCATTCCTTCTGGGGGGCACAGTAGGACTTGTCCAGGTGGGTCTTGCCATCGCTGTCCACCATGCACCACTCGCAGTCCAGCACCCCAAAGCAATCCCTGCGTGGGGACATCCAAGTGAGACACGGTTACTTTGCAGTTTAACAGCTCTGCTTTGCAAAGCTCAGCCTGGTTTCGAGCCATGAGGCAGAGGGAGGCCAAAAGCATCTGTAAACCCTCAAGTACATGAGTTGAGCCAGAAAAAAATTCCATGAAGTGCTCAAGTACCACGAGGGAAGCTGCATTTCCAGCGTCCCTTTTCCAACTCTGGCACCACTCAGCCTGAGCAAAAGGAGAATCCTACTTGTAACTCCTCCAATAGGACATTTCTCAGTGTGGTGAAGTCTGGCTGCAGTTCCAGCCTTTCTGTGCAGCCTTTGGAAGATGGAAGGAAGGATCTGGGCAGTCTGGTCAGAGCATGGTGTGTTCCACCCAGCTCAGATCCCTGCAGACTGCTCATAACGAGCCAGAATGAGCCCTCAATGCCAGGAGCACAACCTCATTCTGGCATCATCCTTTCATTCCCTCAGTTTTTTGCTTTAAAACATTTAAAGCAGAGCTATTTCCACTGGATTATTTCCACAAGGGAGTACCCTGAGGGCTGGGGAAGGCCACCTTACCCACTCTCAGTCCTCTGGTTGCACTGGGTGTTGATGCACTGTGGGAGTGCATCCTGCAGGCTGGGATCGATGGCTGTGAACGTCATCGGCTCCTGATGCACCTCACAGCTCGGATTCCTGCATTGGAGCAAAAGAAAGCACAATCAGTTCAAAGAACCCGTTACATGTCATCTGCTTAACTGTGCTAAAAGCTCTGCCCGTTGGATGTCAGCAGGACAAGCAGGGATTTGTTCCTGCAGTGTCCAGGCTCTCACCTGCTCTCGGCGTTGGTCAGGTTCCCAGTGCACTCGTTCACCTCCAGTGGGCACTCACAGGGACACTCACACTCGTTCTGTTCCATCCTGCAGGGCAGAAAATGGGAAAACCCATCACACTGGGATGCACACGGGTGCACACATCCTGCACCGCTGGGATTTAACCCCACTGTGGTGCAGCTCTAGAGCAGCATTTCCCACAGAAAAGGCTGCCCAGTGACTCTGCTCCTTCCCCAGGAACAGGGACTGCTCTGTCCTGCACCAGGACTGGGGTGACCCACCCCTGGAATTCCAACTGCAGCCAGTTCCTCAGATGTGGATGCAAGGATCCTCCCTGGCAGTGCCACAAACACCTCAGGATGGCGTGGGCAAAACCTCCAACGAAAAACCCCCAATCCATGTCAAATCATGGGAATTTCTATGCCAGAAGAAAGGGGCTCACTCCCAGGGAACTGCTCTTGAGCCACTGAACCTCTCAGTGTTTCTCTCAGCACCATCTACCCAAACTCCCCTGGGTTAAACTCTCTGACAGAGCCACCCCAAATCGCTGCCCCTCTTACAGGGAGCACAGGCACAGCAGCTCCTGTTTTCCCTGATTTTGCACAGAATGAAGTGATGAGGGAAGAGGGCAGGGGTGTCCCAGCGCTGTCACCTGTGGCAGTTGAGGCACAGCCTGTCCACCATGCTGCAGGCACAGAAGGCCAGCGAGTCGCACGTCTCGTTGACGATGCCCACGAAGGCGTTGGTGCCCGGGATCCTCGTCAGCCTGTACTTGGAGCAGTGACTGCCGTGCACGAGGTTGGTCAGGTCACCCTGGGCAAAAACAAGGGGTCACTGCTGTAAAATGTTGTTTCAGGGAGTTGAAAACTCCTCCCTCCCCAAGGGATCCTACAGAACTGTGGGGACACGAATTCTGACAAGGCTTCCAGAGGCGGTGGCTCCCCTCAGCAGTTTTTGTGAGGGAGTGCCACCCTCACAAAACAGAGGCTGAGTTTTGCTTCCCAGATTTTTCTGGGTGAAAAGACTTTGCTGAAGATAGAAAGGAATTGGCTTAGCTTGTGAAAATGAGATGTGGCACCAGAGGTGACATTTCACTCCTTCCCAGCCCTCAGTGACCTCCCCAGAGGCTCTGATGGGTGCCACCACCACGTGCTGGAAACGTCCTGAGCCTGAAAAATATCCCTGAGCCCTGCCCAGCTCCTCCCTGATTCCTTTTTACAAATTTCTGTTCCATCCTACACAACTTCCTTCCCAATCCCACACTTCCCACTTGGCATTTCAAGTGTGGGGAAAATGTTTAAGCCAACCTAACATAAATCAATGTATTCTGACATGAATTGCAAATATTTTCAAATCTTCTCCCACGGTGTAACAGCTTTGGAATCATTGTGGAGGGACTTTGCCAGCGTGGATCTGTGAGGGATGACAGCCCCTGGTTTAGACTCCTCACAAGGGGAAGCTCACACAGGATCCACAGAGAGCACAGAGCGTGCAGGACCCCAGAGATTTCAGTCTCACAAATGACAGCCTGGGAATGCTCACCAATAAATGGATTTATTTGGACACCTAAAGATAAGTTAGAGACCTCACAGGAGGATGTGTGACCGGTCAGAGCTGGAGCCAGAGGTCAGCTCAGATCCAAAGCTGCACATCCCAACTACAGCTGGAAAATCCTCACCCAGAGACAGCAAACTGCTCTTCTTTCCCTGCTGCTGGCTGAGACCCTGCAGCCACTCCTGGCCAGGCTCACATCCACAACTCCTGCACGTCAGGGGACTCGGCCTGGTTTGTGTCTGGAGAAGTGAACAGAGGCCAATCCCCACAGAAGGCTGGCTGCCAGCCCTGGCTGCTGGGCCTGGCAGGGACTTGTGTTTCCAGCAGGAGAAACCCACCCCAACCAAGTTACACTGAAAGGCAAAGTCAGACAGTGATGCCTTCAGTTTGAGCTTTTCTATTTTCCAGACTCTGTGCTGGTTCAGTGTGCAGTTCTGGGGTTCATATTCAGGGTTGGGGAGCTCTCTGCACAGAGCAGGGACACAAAACAATTCCTTTCCAGCTGGGAACAAGGACAAATTTGAGGCCCAAGAGTGGAAACAGCAGTGAAGGAAGAGAGGGAACAAGGAGGATGGAGCTTCATCACCTGGAATTGGACAATGAACTCCAATTTCTGATGGACCCAAACCTATCAAAGTGTGCAGGTGCCCTATAAAATGGCCTCCCCCTCATGACCGGCGGCCATTTTGTGCCCATTTGTGGGTTTGCCTTGGGTGCAGCCCCAAGGGGTTCCTGCACTGCCCAGGCTGGATCCTTGCAATAAATCCTTTCAATAAATCCCTTTTATCCTTTTATTCTCCCCAGTCTCTGTTTCCAGGCCAGAACAGAAGAACAGACTCACCACGAGGCTGGTGTTGAATTTATAGAAGCGCTGCACGGTCCTGTCGCTGAAGCTGTTGCAGAGGTTCTTCTTGACAAAGTTGGGGTGGTTCAGGATGTCGTTTGCCACCAGAGGTTCCTAAGGGAGAAACACAAGATTTGATGCCTTTGGAATCACAGTCTGTGTTGCTTTTGTATTAATTTATTTTTTTGGTAAGGAAGGAAAGGAATTAGTAATTTAAGTCATCTCCTGTAAGGACTTTGGCAGCTTTCTTTAGACCTTACAGAAAACTAGTTAGTGCCCAAGTTTAAATATTGACATATTATTAGACTAATGAGAAGTTAAGAAGACTTCAAAATTGCAAATTCCCAGCCAGCTGCTATTTGTGAAAAGCAAAGCCACAAGAAAACTAGTTTTTCTTTCTTGTAAGAATATGATAGAATATGACAAAAAAGACTCCTCTCCCTAAGTGAACTGAAAAAATATCAGCTATTTAGAGAGATGGGAACACTGATTCAATGATTAGAATTTGATTTTACTGAGGTTTCCAAATATTATTCCAGGGTTAGTAATTTTTTACTACAATCAGTATGTTTAAACATCACACTGACAAACTCATTAATTTTACAAACATTCCTTACTTGCAAAGAGTTAATTCAATCTTCTTCCTAGCACCTACATTTTAATCCATTCAAATTATAATCTTTAAATTTCTATTTACATATACCAAAACATCCTAGTTATCAAACTAAACAAACTAATTAAATCAATAATGCTATCTATCCTAAATATCCCTACCAAAAAAAAAAATCATTCTTAAAGCAGTAACTAACCAAATTATTTCTACACGCTGTCAATAAGAAAAAGAAGAGAGTGTGGGAGAGGGGAGGAGCAGGAGTCTGAAAGTTTTATTCTAATTCTTATTATTCTTTTTGGCTTGTTAATAAAAGTTTTCTTTATACCTTTTCTGGTTGAAGCCTCGTCTCCTAATCCTAGTACTACCTCACAGCAAGAAATGAACCAATTAAAATGAAATTCAATTAATTAAAAGTAGCAAATCCAAAGCCACAACACAAAATGAATATTTCTGCCCAGTTTCAGACTAAAACAGAGCAGCTGAGGAGTGAGGGAAATGGGACAGGGCAGGGGAAGCAGGCAGACCTTGTGTGTGATGTGCTGCTGCTCCACGGGCGCGTGGCCCTTGGGGTCGATGAGGGTTGGATGTGCCACCAGGTACCCCCTGTCCTCCATGATGAAGCACCTGCCCCCAAAACACAGCAAGAGCCTCCTGTTAGACCTCCCTGCGCTTCAGGGGAGATAAAACACGCCCCTAAAGGGCTTTGAAAGGTTTCCATTTATCAGGGCCGTGGAACAAATTCCCTGTAAAATGTCCTGAAAGAATGGAGCGGGTGTTTCCCCGAAGCTTCTCCATCTGTCACTGCTCCAGAGAGCCAGGGCCATCAAGGAGTTGAAAACAGAGCTGATTAAAACCAGAAAGGAAAAGCCATCAGTGCATTGTCTGATTGGGGAAGAGCCAGAAATGAACAGAGCCTAATGAACTTGGAGAGCTTTAATGGTTTATTAATTTACTGTGTGACTAATTAAAGAGAGATTTCACTCTCCTTTTAATGCCCTCCCTGTTCAGAATTCAATTTCAGTGGGGGATAAATCACTCCTGTTCCACTCCTGGGCTCTCCTCTCCCTTTTCAGCTCTCCCCACGTTGGATCTGTGTCCCAGCCCATCCCTTTTGCCCCTGTCCCGTTTCCATGGCCACAGCCCGGGGTGGCACCGACATCGGGGACTCGGTGGCCACAAGGGGACAGGGGGAGGAGGTGAAAACCCCTCCTGGTGTTCCCAAAAGCTCAGCAGGGTGGCAGCCCCAGCCCTGGCACAGCAGGAATCTGGGGCTGGAGCAAATTTCAGTGGGATGTGTCAGGTACCCACAGCAGCTCGGGGGGAGCAGAGAGCAGGGGGAGCCTCTGTGCTCTTCAGGGGTACAAAAGAAGCAGGAAAACTTGGATTTTTTTCAGAGATTTCCATCAGAAATACACACAGAGATGTGTATTTTGCTATTCTTCCTGACAGAAAATCCTTAGATGAGATAAACTAAAAAATCCCAAACACCTGCATTTATATTGGGACTGGAAACACTGGATCCAATTTCTACATCAGAATGGTCCGAGATTAAAAAATATCCTCAAAATTCCTCATTTGGGGAATGCAGGAACAGCATAAAGCATCTGACCTTGCTGATCAGCAGCAGTTTTTTACTGGGAGGGAGCGATGCCAAACCAGAAATCCTGATTTGTTTTGTTTCTGTTTTTGTTTTTTTTTTTCTGTGCCATAAAATATATAGAAAAATACCCAAACCAGAAAAGAACTGGTTTCTGGATGACAGAAAACCACTTCCCTTCCCAAATTTAAGGTTTAAAAACAAACAAGGAACCAACAGCAATGCCCAAACCATGTTATCAAGTTACTCCAGACCAGAATTTATCCCACCCCCACAGGATTTTTCAAAAAGGGAACTATTAAGATACCCAGGGGTCTGAGTGAAATTGGATACTCCAGATGAAATCAGATTTCTTCTGCCTATTGCTATGGATTTCTGAGAAAAACACCCCAAAAGTGTGTTTGAATAATTGGAGTTAAAATAACTGAGATCCCGTGTCATTCTTACACGCTCACAGGAACTAAACTGGTAAAATTAAAACAAACAGAAGAACGGGGAAATGTGTTCATTTAACAAGGAATGTTTCTTTTACCCAAAATTTCAAAGAAGTTTAAATATAACCAAAAGAATCAAATCAAATCTGTTATCTTCTGCTTTTGTAGTGCTGCAGATTGTTTCTTTAGCTGATGCAGTTTGATCTGGAATAACAAAAACACCCACATGATCTTTGTGAGAAGGACAAGCACAAGCTCTACTGGAAATCAGAGAACACACACTGAAAGTAACAGAATCCTTGGAGAAATGAAGTTGGAAACCACCTCTGGCTCATCTGGCTGAAGAAAATAAATATTTTTTTATTCTGTGCCTGGCAGGAGCAGCTTTTACCTGATTTTGTTGCCCCCATCTTGGTTACAAACTGGCAGCAGGTCCATGAGGACTTTGTAGAAATATCTGAGGGTAAAGTCGATGCCCATCACGGCCACGGAGTGTCCTGAGGACATCTGAGCACTGCAGTGAGGGGGAAAGGGAAAAATCACAAAGATTAAAAACAACAAAGTGTTATTTATATTATCTATTATATTATAAGAAAATAAATAATAAAAATTATGACTATTCAGAAAATAATAACAATAATTCTTCCTATTTAGGAGTGGATCTCACACTACAAACACCCCCAGCACCTACAGATATTTAATCCTGAGTGACAGAAATCAGGATTAAAAATTCCCCATCCACACAAACAAGCAGAGGATGCAGCCCCTGTGTTTCCCAATCCCCTCAGCTGGAGGAAGGTACCTGCACCCCTCCTCTGAATCCCCAAAACTCCCAAGTGTGGGAGTGATTAGGAATGGCAGGCAGAAAATTGGAAGAAAATCACATTTCTTAGGGTGAGTTATGAAAAGGATCCTGTGGTGGTGGTGGTGTGCACTTTGTCCTTCCTCCATCCCTAACAGCCCAGTTCTCCCAGTTTGCTCCCAGTTTGCTCCCAGTCCCTCTCACCCCTGCAGCAAAGGATCAGAGCTCCAGAGTGTGAGATTTGCACCCATATGGACATCACACCTCTGACTTGCTGCTCTTCAAAATTCACTTTTCTGCTTTATTTTATCTCTGAAGACAGGAATAAGAAAAAGAAAGAAAAAAGAAGGTGCTGCAAGGCCCAGCTGGGCTGCAGCACAGAGCTCTGGCCACCCCTGCTCCATGGAAACCCAGCTCTGTTTGCTGGCCTGAGGTTTGTTTGCTTTTCAGAGAGGTGCACTGGAGGTGCAGTCAAATCTCATTTGTAGACAGATAAATTGAGATTTTTTTCTTTTTTTAAACCTGCATTGAATTTCTTGTTCCCATTTCCTGCAGGAGGAAAGGAAGGATGGCAGTGAAGCAGCACAGACACATTTCATGTGTGACAAGGCACCAAGCTCTGAAGTTCTGCTCTCTCCTAACAGACATGAAGCCATTAGAACGTTGTAAATATTTTAGCTTCGTTTTTAAGCATTAAATCCTCCTGCTGTGCTGATGCCAACTGCATTAAACCACAGCAGGCATAAATCTTTCTCTTCCCAGCCTCCATAAAAAGAAATAAGATACACATCAAATGGGAATGAGAGGAGGTGTCAGCTCTGGCTGCCCTGATGGGGGTATTAAAACCCTCCTGATGTGGGTATTTAAACCCTCCCTAATGCCAGAATTCCTGTGAACTCCACGGATTCCTCCCCACCCCTCTGGATTTTGAGCCCAGGCCTCTTTGGGGATTATAACCACATGTGACTATGAGCTTCAGAGGTCAGATTTACCCAGGAATCACACTCACATCTGCCAGACTTTGTTTAACTGGTCTTTAATCATGTTCTAATAACCCACAGGAGCTTGAAGTTCTTAGAGCTGAGTAAACCGTCCCTCGCTAGATAAAAATCAGAATTTTGATGGATTGCACTTCTCTCCTCACAGAAGTTTCCCCCAGTGAATTCCTCTGTGAGAAGCACCAGGCAGGGGCTGGGGCTGAAAATGCTGCTGCCAAACACCCAGCAGAGGTGCTGTGGTGGGAAATCCCACAAAAGCAGGGGAATCTCAGGAGCCACATCCCGTTCCCTGCTGGATTTGGGATCCCTGTTTCCCAGTTCAGCACCTTTGTACTGATGAGCTTTGGGGAGGGAGCTTGGAGGAGACTCCATGTAAAAACCAGGACAGCTAACTGCTGTTTTAAAAATATTTATTAAATTAGTTATTATTAAAATATTTATTTATGTAAAAAACTTATTTAAAATATTTTTTTTAAATTTGCTTTTAACTGGAATTTGGGAGAGCTTGTGACAGCAAGGTTTGGTCCATGTTTTATAATAAACTGGGCTCCTTTAAACATCCTGGCCTCAGGCTGGGGCCTGGTCAGCAGGGAGCTGGAACTGCCACAGTCTGGTCCTCCAGGAAAAATTCATTTCATAGAATCATGGAATATCCTGAGCTCGAAGGGACCCCCAGGGATCATCCAGCCCAGCTCCTGGCCCTGCTGCTTCCACNTCCATGGAAACCCAGCTCTGTTTGCTGGCCTGAGGTTTGTTTGCTTTTCAGAGAGGTGCACTGGAGGTGCAGTCAAATCTCATTTGTAGACAGATAAATTGAGATTTTTTTCTTTTTTTAAACCTGCATTGAATTTCTTGTTCCCATTTCCTGCAGGAGGAAAGGAAGGATGGCAGTGAAGCAGCACAGACACATTTCATGTGTGACAAGGCACCAAGCTCTGAAGTTCTGCTCTCTCCTAACAGACATGAAGCCATTAGAACGTTGTAAATATTTTAGCTTCGTTTTTAAGCATTAAATCCTCCTGCTGTGCTGATGCCAACTGCATTAAACCACAGCAGGCATAAATCTTTCTCTTCCCAGCCTCCATAAAAAGAAATAAGATACACATCAAATGGGAATGAGAGGAGGTGTCAGCTCTGGCTGCCCTGATGGGGGTATTAAAACCCTCCTGATGTGGGTATTTAAACCCTCCCTAATGCCAGAATTCCTGTGAACTCCACGGATTCCTCCCCACCCCTCTGGATTTTGAGCCCAGGCCTCTTTGGGGATTATAACCACATGTGACTATGAGCTTCAGAGGTCAGATTTACCCAGGAATCACACTCACATCTGCCAGACTTTGTTTAACTGGTCTTTAATCATGTTCTAATAACCCACAGGAGCTTGAAGTTCTTAGAGCTGAGTAAACCGTCCCTCGCTAGATAAAAATCAGAATTTTGATGGATTGCACTTCTCTCCTCACAGAAGTTTCCCCCAGTGAATTCCTCTGTGAGAAGCACCAGGCAGGGGCTGGGGCTGAAAATGCTGCTGCCAAACACCCAGCAGAGGTGCTGTGGTGGGAAATCCCACAAAAGCAGGGGAATCTCAGGAGCCACATCCCGTTCCCTGCTGGATTTGGGATCCCTGTTTCCCAGTTCAGCACCTTTGTACTGATGAGCTTTGGGGAGGGAGCTTGGAGGAGACTCCATGTAAAAACCAGGACAGCTAACTGCTATTTTAAAAATATTTATTAGATTAGTTATTATTAAAATATTTATTTTATGTAAAAAATTTATTTAATTTTTTTTTTTAAATTTGCTTTTAACTGGAATTTGGGAGAGCTTGTGACAGCAAGGTTTGGTCCATGTTTTATAATAAACTGGGCTCCTTTAAACATCCTGGCCTCAGGCTGGGGCCTGGTCAGCAGGGAGCTGGAACTGCCACAGTCTGGTCCTCCAGGAAAAATTCATTTCATAGAATCATGGAATATCCTGAGCTGGAAGGGACCCCCAGGGATCATCCAGCCCAGCTCCTGGCCCTGCTGCTTCCACTCCCAGCAATCCTGGAAGGGCTCTTGGACATTCACAGGCTTTGCCTCAACATCTTGCTCCTCCTGGAGTCAGAAGTGCTGGGTTTGAGGAGCTCCCCAATTCCAGCTCTGTCCTCATCCCCCTTTGTGGCCTGGCCTCTCTGCCCCTGCATCAGCTTCCAAAAACCCTTCCAAAACCTCCTGAACACCCACAGGTGCAGGTGTGGGGAAGTGCAGGAAATGTGGAGCTTGGCTGTGCTGATGGAGAAGGATTTAATTCAGCAGAGAGGGAACACTTCCCAAACTGCCTCAGGAGAGCAATCCCTCTCCTCCTCCCAACTCCTTGGACATCATGTTCTCCAGGAGCACTTTCCCACCAATCAACCTTTTTATTTTTATTTTTTTTAAATTTTTTAATTTCCAACAAAGCCACGGAACTCACCAATCCCTATGAAATGGATTTCTCCCCGTGTTTCAATGCCCCATTTCCACGAGGCCAGCTGACATTTCACCTCCAGCACTTTAAGAGCAGCTTTGGGTCTCAGCTGAGCACGCAGAGGGAGCCAGCTGTGATAATTCAGAGCCTCACCTGGAGGAATGGACAGTGTGGCTGATGGTCACCACGTAGCCAGCCCCTCCCACGTCCAGGTAGGGCCCCGTGAAGGTGATCAGTCCTGGATTGGCCACTGCATGCAGGTACCTGAGGGAAGCCAAAAGAAATGCTCAAAGTTAGTGCCAAAACCTGGAACTTCAACACAGAATCCTTGACTTTCCCAAAATGAAACTGAATTCTGCATGCTGTGAACACCAAGTTATTGGTTTTTAATATCAAATACCTGAACACAGCTGGGATGCCAAACTAACCCAGAGTGGCTCATGAATGGTCTCCCAGCACATCCAGCTGTATTAAAAAAGCTCAGTTTACTTCTGCACAGAACACATTTCATGTCATTTCAGACATTTCCCCCAGAACAATGCAGGACTTGGTGCCAGCAGAGTCTCAAACTCAACCCTGGCAAAATGATTACACTGCAAACTGAGGAGAAAAGACAGAGCTGAGGCAAGAAAATCCAGAAATATCAGACAATGATTACAAATTACAACCTCTTAAAACTTCCATCAGCACCAAATAAGCCACAGTCACAGGACAGTTGATAAAACTGTCTTAGGAAAGTTGATAAAACTTTTGGGAACACTTTTCTGTAAGAAAAAGTCATCATTTTCCTTCTCCCTTGCCAGAGAGAATTAACAATTATCAGCTTAACCATTTCTGTTTTGTTCTCAGGGTTTTATTTGCACCTTCTTCCCATAATATTCCAAATTTCAGGGAAAAGTGGGGCAGCAGAGCTGGCAGGAGAGCCACAGGGCTGGGATCTGTGCCTTCCCAGGGTGGCAGCACCTGGCTGGCTCCTTCCCACAGATGCCAGCACTCAGAGCCTGCTCCCATCTGGAATGGCCCCAGCTCTCTGCCCAAATCAGATGCTGCTGCATAATTAATCCCTCCTTGAAAGCTGTGAGGAAACCCACAGTAAACAAACAAAAAGGCTCAAATATGAACAGCCAAAAAGGGCCCAAGGAGCTCAAACACTCCTGAGTTAGCTAATCCCTGAAGGGGATGCTCATTTTCTGAGTATTTATGTCCCCATCTGCCATAGCCGGGCTATGAAACACCAACCACCCCACAGAATAAAAAGCCCTGAAATTAGAACCAATAAATTTCTGAACTGGCTGCATTTGAGCCCTGAGCTTTTTCCCCACGACGAAAACATTTTCAACTAAAGAAAAAAAAAAAAAAAAACAAGACGCAGGCTAGGAAATCAACTCCAAAAACGAAACCAACTGGAAATATTTCCCTTCTTGCCCTCGGAGATGATTCAAAGCTCTGCTGAAGGCTCCCTAAAAACTCACCATTGTCTCCTGGTGGGATCAAATGCTTTGTCCATGAGGGAGCCGGGGTAGATGCGCAGCACCCCATTGGGGGTTGCTATGTAACGCCTGACAATGTAACTGTTGAGGCCACTGATCTCCATCTGGGTCATCCATTCATCCGTGCCGTGACTGGTTGCCATTACTTCATTCCTGACAGAGAACTGCAAAAACAAAGGCAGAGCTGGCAGGCTTCCTGCAGGACTTGCAGGGCAAGATAATAAAAGCTTCCCCGAGAGCCATCGGGGATCAGCTCGGCTCAGTTGCTTGGTTCAAGGCTTCTCACACCACCACACATTCCATGCAGATTATTAGGATGAAATATTGAGGGTGTTATCTCTGTGGTTTTTAGTTTGTGGAGGTTTTTTCGTTGTTGTTTATTTTTTTTTCTTTAACTTGGAGTAAATGTAAATAATGTGCTGCTCGCACAGAAAATAGAGATTTCTCATTTGCATGCCTAAGAACACAAAGTTTCTGCTAAGAATTTAGCGTGGCTTTAACTCCTCCAGTGTTTCTTGCAACAAAGTTCTGCCCCTCTCCTCTCCCCACTCTTAGATCAGAGGTTGGGAAGGAATTCCTGCCTGGGAGGGTGAGGTTGTCCAGAGAAGCTGGGGCTGCCCCTGGATCCCTGGAAGTGTCCAAGGCCAGATTGGAGTGATGCTTTTTTTGGGGCTTACCTAAAAAGAGAGGCTGGACAAAATTAAGGGAATAAAAAGCAGTTCTATGCACTGAAGGGCCTTCAGGGACATTCAGGGCAGATACAGACCCCCAGGAGCTGCACCCAAATTGGTGATGGGTCACAGGTTTCACACTTTTATAAGTTTGGTCCATTTGCATATTGGGGTTAATCTCCCAATTACAGCATCAGGTAATGAAGTCATTTTATCCATGTTTGCTCCCCCAAATCACTTTTGTTTCCATTTCTCAGGGCCTGAGGCAGTGAGGGGTCCTTGGTTCCCAGCCTGGACAGGAATTGCTGTCTGACCAAAATGGGAGAGCAGCAGCTCGCACTGAATGTGGAGTTTAGAGTTATGCACTAAACAACTCAGGGTCACAAATAGATGAAAACAGAAAAGAAAGCAAGAAAATAGAAAATCTGAAATCCCAAAGCATCACTGGGACAGCGCTGTCCCTTCCCCTGGGCACCCACACCCCAGTGGGGCTCTAAAGGGACAACAGCCACCACCTGGGTGCTGCTGAAACCCAGAAACACCCAGCACAGAAAATTCCTGCTGCTCTGGCCTCAGGAGACTCCAGCTTGATGAGCNTATTATTTATATATTTATGTGCATATAATATATACATCTAAAAGTGTGAGGCCTCCTGACCAGGGATCCATTCTGTGCCCTTTTTTTCGTTTTAAAATATTTATTATTTATATATTTATGTGTATATAATACATACATATAAAAGTGTGAGCCCTCATGAGCGGCGGCCATTTTGTGCCCATTTGTGGGTTTGCCTTGGGTGCAGCCCCAAGGGGTTCCTGCACTGCCCAGGCTGGATCCTATCAATAAATCCCTTTTATCCTTTTATTCTGCCCAGTCTCTGTTTCCAGGTCAGCCTTTCTAGGCACCACACTAAAGAACTGCAGGATTACAAACAGCTGAAAACCAGAAAAGCCGAAATCCCACAGCACCAGCAGCGCTGTGGGAGGGTGGAAGGTGTTCTGCCCACGGCTGGGGTGGGATGAGAGGGGCTTTAAGGTTTCTCCCAGTTCTGGATTGTGGGATTCCCTGCAGGAAGGGGATCAGAGGAAGCCCAGGGGTGCTGGGGGCTCACCTTGAGGCCGGGGTTGGCGATGAGGCGCGTGTTGTCGCTCAGGTAGGCCGTGTAGTGCTCCACCATGCGCTTGGTCTCGGGCTGGCTCAGGTGCTCGTACGGGGAGGAGAAGCTGCCTGCTGACAGCATCACCGTGGGGCTCTCTGCAAACACCACAACACCACAACACCGCCGTTTCAGCATCGTGAGACTGACATATGACATGGTGAGGATGTCTGTGTTCCTCAGGAAATGACCCCACACCTCAGCACACCGAGCGTCCAACCCCTGCACAACGCAGTGCAACAAACAGCAATTTTTCCAGCCCAAAGTTCTTCCCAGCAGTTTCCTCCTAAACTCAGGCTGCACATGAACTCCTCCCCTTCTTGCCTCAAAAATTTCTATGACTTTATAAAAAATTAAATTTAATAATATATATAATAAATAACATTATAATTCGTCACAAAATAAAAATAAATTTAATGTTTTTAATATAAAAATAAAGTTTTCAATATAAAAATAAATTTAAAGTTTTCAATATAAAAATAAATTTAAAGTTTTCAACATAAAAATTAATTTAAAGTTTTTAACATAAAAATTAATTTAAAGCTTTCAATATAAAAATAAATTTCAAGT
>VXBU01004544.1:18759-42090 GCA_013400315.1 Bombycilla garrulus | reverse complement strand
CAGGAGGAATTTCCCCATGGAAAGGGCGCTCAGGCACTGGAACTGCCCAGGGAGGGTTGGATTCCCCATCCCTGGAGGTGTCCCAGGAATTTTTGGAGGTGTCACTCAGTGCTCTGGGCTGGGGACACAGTGGGGATCAGGCTCAGCTGGGGCTGGATCCTGGAGGATTTCCCAAGCTCCTGAGTCCCCGAGGTGGCCAGGACAGGCTGGCAGAAGCCCTCACCCAGCGTTGCCAACTGCTTGAAGTGCAGGCAGGCGTTGGGCTGGCCCAGCAGGTCCAGCCTGTGGTACAGCAGTTTGCTGCTGGGGACGGTGTTGAGGTTCTTCAGCTGCTTCACGGGGATTTCTGGCTGGATCACCACCACACACAGGATGAAGGACGTGTCCTGCACCTGCAAAACACCAGCAGTCACCAAACACAGCCAAAATGTGGGGCGTCAACAGAATTCCTGTGTGTCGGAGCCACTGAGTTCTACAAAACCCACTTTTCCATAGTGAACACAGAAAATAAAAATACAGTCTTTTTTTTTTTTTTCCTGAAAAACAAACAAGACTTTCATTTTGTTGCTCAATTAGCAATAATTTCTAATTCTGTTTCATGGATATTTTTGGTCATTAACAGAGGGGAGGCTGCAGGTTTCCAGCTGCTGGATACACTCTGGTGTTACCTTTATGGAGAGTACTGACTAATTAACTCCCAAATGCAAGATTTTATTCTTTCCATTCCCATTTGTATGCTGCATGTGCCACATGTTTTCCTGGTTTGGGTATTTTAAGGACTCTAAATTACACCAGCAAACTTTAGATTTTCCAGCTGCTCTGCAAAGGGAGTTTGGTATTAAATACAGCATTACAATCTTAAAAATTAGCTCCAGACACATTCCTGTGTGAATTTTTCCTAAACAATGCCAGATTTAATCTCTTAAAGCTGCCCATCTTAATCCTTTAGGTTGGATTGAACTTAATACTGTGAAATGATCCACAAGTGCCTTCTTGAGTTTGTTGGCACAAAGCAACCAATTACTGCTGGCATCAGTGAATTTACCTGGATTACTCCTAACCTCAGATTCCATCTGAATCCCTGGGTAGGGATCAGTGATCAGACATTCCCAAACTGAAGGGAGGACAGCAGCAGAGCCAGGAATTCCCTGGGTGCCACCCCACACTTGATTTCCTCACCATTTTCCAGGCATAGCTGACATTGTAGGCTTCTTTCCCAATCTCCCTCAGCTTGTTGACGTGCCAGGACAGCGAGGAGTTCACAGGAACTGTGATGATCTGGCTGCCCAAGGGAATGCTGCAGTGGCAGATAAAACATCCAGCAGTTTATTAAACACTGAGAAAAACTGTTAGGACTTGCAGCAAAGTCCTTTTATTGTGTGTTTTTATAATTATCGTAAGAATTGAAGGAATTAACTGTTATTTGTGCTTGGTGAAGGAAAGCCTGTGTGTGTGCTGAAAACGCACCGGTGCACCCTCACTTTTTGAGCTTAAAAACTCTCAGATCAGGCAAAGGATAAAGAAAAACCCAGAGCAAATAGTGGGAAATCTTCTTGACAGGGAGGAGAGAGATTAGAAGGAATATTCCCCACATCAGCTGGGAAACACTACAAAACAAACAACAACTGAAAAAATCGGAGGAAAAAAAAATCAAACCAGAATTATTAATGGGGGAAAAAAAAATCCATCCAAGTATCTAGATATTGTAGGAAAAGGAATTTTACCTGACACACTCTTAAAATTCCTCTAGAAATCCTGCCAGTGCTGCTCATTTGGGAGCTGCATCCCGTTCCTCACCTGAGGATGTTCTGGCGCACCAGCTCGAATTTGGGGATGTTCTCGTAGTGGATGATGTCTGTGTGGAGAGGAGGCTCAGACAGCAGGTAGGGCCTGGTCAGGGAGGGGTGCATCAGAGTGTACCCTAAAAAACAAACACACAGCCCCAAACGTGGCGTGCGTTACAAAACTGAGCTCAGGATAGAGATTAGAGCAGGGAAAAAAAAAGAATCTGCAGTAATTAGATATTTAATTTTGGCAAAGATGGCAGTGACCGAACAACCTCGTCATCAAAGGGGCTGCAAATGAAAAATCAGCTTGAAAAAATCAGCAATAAAATAAGCTGGATCAGAGGAAAAGAGGTGGACACACACATGAACAGTTTTCCCTCTTTCCCAGAAAACCTTGGATGTCACAGGTGTAGGAAATCTCCACAGCATGAGTTTCCAAATCAGAACTCCAGGACGGAAGTTTCAAGTGGCGAATCCACCTAAAAATCTCCAGCAACATTCAGGCAAAACTACCCAACAACACGCAATTAATTAATTTAATAAATATTATCGTGCATTTCTTGGAGACTGCTGAGAGAATTCAGAATTCATGAGCTCAGTGGGACTAGAGGAGATGATCTGAGGCAGAATTACCTTTGTTATCAATGAGGAACGTGTAGGATCCCAAGGAGTCCTGGTAATAGGTGACATCTTCCAAGATATAGGCAAGGTTGACATCCACTCCAACAATTCCCAGCAGCAGGTTCCCAAAGTAACAGGGTTTACTGACAGTCATGATCAGGCCTTGGAGGGAGAGAAACACCAGAAAACCACCAGAAATGTCACCTGGGTAATTATTTTGAGAGGAAACAGAGCGTTTTGAGATGTGACACAACTCAGTTTTCTATCTGTTCCATGCTGGAGTATGGCCAGGGAAGCTCAGCAGAGTTTCTCTTGTGTCTGGCCCTTGTCAGCCACTCTCCCTAATTAGTTAATTAGTGTTTCTGATAGTGAACTGAAGTGTATCAGTTAATTTATTAGAACACACACCACAGTTGATGTTTAGGGGGGTTGTCAGTCTCCAAGTGGACTCCTTATAGATAAAAATTGTATTTGTGTGAACAGCTAATAGAGTATTTTCTTCCTTTAACAGGATTTGAGGCCAATAAAAAACAAGATGGAAGAGGAAGGAAATTACTTGGTCCTTGTAGAGCAACAGTTGGGATGAATTGTTGCTCGCCTAATGCATAATTAGAATGAATATTAAATATTAAATCTCTGCTCAAAGTCACAGTGCAAATGTTATGTAACTGACAAATCATTATTAACTGATAGAAAAATAAAAACACACTAGATATTAGATACATTATAAAAATTAATTAGATAAAATATCTATATAAATATCCTTAAAATCATCCATTTTAAAGTCTAACACATGGCCTTGAAGTGCCAGATCACTAAAGAGTGCTAAGCCCATTATCATCTAAAGCTCTAAACTACAATAACCTATTTCCCTCCAGTACAAAGAATTTCTCTGCACAGATGAAATGATGGATGTTGTGTATGTATTCACACACAGGAACAAAATTCACCTCAAAAATCCAAATTAAAATCTGTCGACTCCACGTCTCGTTACCATTTTTCTCACAACTAAACCTTCTGCAGATGAAAATGCTACAGAAATAAGACTTGGAAACACATCTAAAACTAAATGATTAGTGTATTTGGGTGTAATTTGGGTGTAATTTATCTTCTTTTTCCAGGGTCAGGGTTAAATGAGTGAGATGGTATTTCTTGTTTGGACCCAGATGTTTATCAATTATTGTCTATGTCACAATCTCACAAACTCTGAGTTCTGCAGCACTTCAAGCTGACAAACTGAAAATGGCACCCAGCTCTCTCTCTACAAGGCCTTTGAAGGGTAAACTGTCCAGTTAAGTAATGCCACCTAAATTATCTTTACTTTTAACCCAATAATCCACCACCCATGGCCTGCAATGTGGATTTTCTCCCCAGTCACAATATCACCCAGACCATGAAGAAGAAGGTGAAAAGAAGAACAAACTTCTGCCCTAAAACCTCCCTCTTGCTTTCTATATATCACTAGATTGTAAAACCTTGAACTTTAATTTTTCCCCTCTGTGATATTAGACACTTCTATTTAAACTCCACACCCATAATCCCAGTTTTATTATTCCATTTTGGAAGCTTTCTCCATGTTCAAATGCAGCGTTCTCCTGGGGGGTCAGCACAGAAAGCCTGAAATTCTCCGTGAGCGGAGTTCCAACACTGGGGGATGCGAGAGCAAACAGAACCCGATCTCTGAGGGTTTCACCCCAAACCCACGGCCAGCACTCACCATCCCCCATCTCGTCCGAGAAGGGCAGGCTGAAGACGGCCTCATCAATCATCCTGTTGGGCAGGTTTGTGTAGAACCTGCCCACGGTGGTCTCCAGGTTGCTGAGCTGGTTGAGGACCATCATGCTGCCCTTGGTGACGGGCAGCGCGCCGCGCTCGGGCACGCCGTACTTGGCCCAGTTCTGCTCGGCCAGGTCCCGCAGGAACGCCAGCTCCTTCAGCCCCGTCACCCCCTCTGCCACAAAACACAAGCACACAGGCAAAACAAGCTTCGTTCTCATCCTGCTCCAAAGAACGATCCACACTCTGCACTGAAAATCCTGTATTCTTATGGAAGCGCTCCGGCGGTGGGTTGAGGGAAATTAATTACCTAACAACAAATGGAATGAGATTAATGCCTCTCTCCTAGCGGTGCACAAAAATCTGCCACGCTGTTCGCATCCCCACTTGAAACAAAGCGCTGGGAACAAAGAGTTGTGTGCCCCATAAATCCACAGGACAGCTCTTTGTTCTCAGCCGGGCTCGCCCACAGGCAGGACCAGGAGCGATTCCTCAGCCCTGGGAGATAAGAGCCTTTGTTCTCCAGATGAATCCTTCCAGTGTCACACTTCACTCAAGTCCCAGGCTCAACTCCTGCACACCAATCAGAACCTTTTGCACGCCCCAGTCTCAAGAGAGTAGTTAAATTTACAACCAAATCTTACATTGGGTCAAGCATTCGTTTCCTTGGCTATTTTCGGTAATACAACAAACTGCCTTGGTGCTGAAAATGCTTTTTTTAGAAGATGGGTGGGTGATCTTCATGTTTAACTTGACTCTCAGGTTATCAAAGCATTTCAGACTTGGTTTGATCTCCCATTCACCCCCCCTGGCTGATGAAAGTCACACTTAGTCCCAGTTTGCTGTCCCTGGAAGCCCCCAGGAAGGTCTGCAGTTGCAATAATTAACAAATTTAACTCAGACAATCCAGGCCACAATATTTTCAATCCCTGGGATACACAAGGATAGAGTGGCACAGCTATAAACACCAAAGCAACAACATCTGGGTGCAGCTTCTGGATTAAATGTGCCAGAATCCATGAACAAACTGCTCCCAGTAAGGCCTGGAATCACCCTGGAACGAGATAATAAACGAGCTGTGCTGTGCCAGGAAAGGGAATTTTATGGCCTGGAAATCACAACCATCTCTCACCATTCATGAGGGCGTAAGTGAGGATCATCACTGAGTTATTGAGGAAGCTGTTTTCCTCGTTGATGACACGCAGAGTGGCTTTTTTATCCTCTTCTGAGGAGTCTTTTGATGTGATCCCAGCCGAGAGATAAATGATGACCATGTCGGTATCTAAAACACAATCACAGACACAGCGCTGAGTGCAGCAGGTTTGTAACTCGGGCCAGCCTGGTGCTGAGAGCCCTGAAATCTAATCACAGCAGCTCCAGGGGATGAACACACTGCAGCCACATGGCTTTGGTGTTGGAGTTTCACTCCTGGCTCTTCCCAAGCTTCTGTTTGGTTCGGTGCCTCTGGGCCACCCAGGAGCCCTGGGGCTTCGCGTCCTGAGCAAAGCCCACAGCAGCTTCTGGCGTTGGAGTCACGCAATGGTTTGGGTTGGGAGGGACCTTAAACCCACCCAGTGCCACCCCTGCCATGGCAGGGACACCTCCCACTGTCCCAGGGTGTCCCAGCCCTGTCCAAGCTGGACCTGGGCACTGCCAGGGATCCAGGGGCAGCCACAGCTGCTCTGGGCACCCTGTACCAGGGCCTCAGCATCTCACAGGGAACAATTCCTGCCCAATATCCATCTAAACTACCCTTTTCCAGCTCACAGCCATCCCCTGTGTGCTGTCCCTTGTCCCCAGTCCCTCTCCAGCTCTCCTGGACCCCTTTAGGCACTCAAGTCTCCCTGGATCCTTCTCAGCCCCAAGGCAGAGCCCACAGACCCAGCCCCTGCAGCAGCTGCTCCAATTCCATGCAAAAGGCTCCACAAGGTTAAAAACCTGCCCTTTTCACCTCCTGCCCCTCTGCTCTCCTTCCACCCTGCAATCCCAAGGCATGGGAGCTGCCTGTCCATGGAGCAGGGCAGAGCAGAGAGCCTGGGAACACAACCTGGCCCCTCACACTTTCCCTGGAACGTGTTTTTCAGGCTGAGGATGTTCCTGGCCAAAATCCTGCCCCAAAGCCTTTGAACACAACAATTCCCAACCTGTTCCATCACATTTATCTCAGTACTGAGGGTGGTGTGTGTTTATAATGAACACAGGGATGGGGATCCAGTTAATCCAGAGCACTGGGCTGACGTGGTCACATCCCAATTTTCTCGTTTCCCCGTTATTTTGGGTGGATTGGCTGTACTGGTTTATTTATTAGCTATCAATGCTTTGACCTGCACATTTTGTCCTCAGGACTTGACCAGAATTTCAGCCAGAAGCAGGTTTTGACACAAACAGGTGGTGCTGTTAATTTGGGGGAATTCCTAATTCAGTTTTTTTTTTTTTTTTGTAAGGGCTAAAAGTAGGGGGGAAAAAAACAAAGCCAGGTATTAAAGCAGCTTTGGGTGGAGTTTAAGGAAAATTGGGAATTTGGGATTGAGGCTGTACCTCAACAGCTTCCCTTACACACCCACACATTGTTTTCTGGGAACAGGATGTTAAAAAATTAACAGTGAAACGAAGGCTTTTTTTTGGTGGGTTTGTTTTTCTTTTTTAAAAAGATGAAAAGATTATTTACAAGAAAATGAGCCGTGTTTTATAAACATCCCCTTCTCCAACCTATTGTGTCTCGCCCCAGGAATTCTGAAATTCACTAAAAACACGTTAGATCTCCACAATCCTCCACACGGAGAGAAAAACCTAAATCCAAAGCATTTCATTTTAACTTTCTGTGCTTGTGCCCCAGAATTGTGTCACATCATCTGAGTGTCCTGATGGAGATGGGCTGTTCCCTCCACCCTGCTGTGCCTCTGCCAGTGTTTCTCAAACCCAGGGAGCACTCAGAGCACAGAATTTGCCTTCCACAGCTTCCTGGCAAGCAAATCTGCCACTCAATTTCACATCCTCATTGCAAAAACCACCCAGAAAAAATCCCAGTCTTGGGAAGGATAAAGCTCAAAATGAGTACGCAGAGTTCGGGGTGGGTATTCTGAAAAGAAGGAAAATTTAGCCAGGACAGCTTGGTGTTCCACAAAATATCACCCATCACTGGTATTCTCAAAAATTCCCATTTCCCGAGAAGCAGGATTCCAGCAAGGCACATCATCCACATGCAAATGTGCCAGCAGTTATTCAATGAACCTGCAGAAGCTGCAGTTTTCCTGGAAAGGCCCCCTGTCCCTCTCAAACACACTGGGGAAATAACTCAGCTCTCACACAGATCAATCCTGCATTTTCCCCTTTCAGTTCAAAAGAAAGGCAGCAAGTGACACAAATGAGAAGGGAATGGACACATCCAATAGTCCTTCACATGGACTGCAGCCCAAAATTGCTCCTTAAAATAAAAATAGGGGATGGAGCACATTTTTGTTGCTATTCAACACACTCCACCCCCTTGGCCTCTGCCAAAGTGAGAATGAGTGTCTTAGGCTGGAAATGCAAAATGAAGCTGGGGGTGTGGGTTCTATTCTGTTAAAACCAGCTGGGACAGTTTTCTTTATCTCTTCCAGGACCCATCCAGTTTTCTTTATCTCCTTCCAGGAGAGATCTCCTGTTAATGGGCACTGAGTTTCACTGCATGGCTGAGAAAACTCCATCATCCCATGGGGAGGGATCATCCACCCAGGGGAGGAGCTGAGCATTCCTACCTGGGTATAATGTGAGTTTGGAACACCACAGGCAGCCTTCTTCCACTAAATTCCTAAAAAAGCAGCCTTTCTCCACTGGATCCCCAGAGGAGCAGCTTTTTCCTTTCCTCCACTGCATTCCCAGAGGAAATTCCAGCCCCTTCTCCATCATCCCTGGACCTTTGGAGGAACACCCCACCCTTCTCCAGGATCCTGCTCCACCAGAACCATCTGTCACTGCAGAACTGCAGCCACCATTCAGTGGGACTGCTCTCAACCCCTGGCTGACTGACAGGGGTCAGGTTCTATTCTAACTCTGTCAGGTTGTTTTTAAATACTGCATCTTACTCTAATTTTCCTATTAAATTATAGTTTGTCCATTTTTATTTTATTTATACATATTAATAAAGAACTATTATTCCTATCCTCGTATCTTTGCCCGAGAGCCCCTTTCATTTCAAAACCGTAATAATTCAGAGAGAGGGGGTGCACGTTTTCCATTCCAAGGAAAGCTCCTGCCTTCCTGAACAGACACCTGTCTTTCAAACCAAGACAATGTGAAATAAAACAACACTGGCAAGGCCCTGAAACGCCCAGGCCTGCACGAGAGGCTGCCTTACTTCCTTGGAGCCGGGTGCCGTTGTTGGTGTTGCGGAGCAGCTGGAAAGCTTTCTGGAAGCCCAGGGCGTGCTGTGTGGAGCTGTCAGATGCCTTGATGCTGCTGACAAAGGTGGACATCTTCCTCTTGGTCTCACTGGTGGCAGGGGACAGGAAAGTCTTGTAGCACTGGTCCAGGGAACACGTCCGCACCGTGTCCGCCACCGTCAGCACTGAGATCTGTGAGGGGACAGACGCCACGGGATCACCCACACACAGCCACGCACACACAGCCAGGGAGAAGCCAGCTGAGCAGAGCCTGTGTGTTTAGAACTGCCTTGTTGGAAAAGAAAGGCTCGAGGCACGAAGGGAATTTCAAAAGGATTACAGGGAGTTGGAGGAAAAGAGATTTTGGTGTTGGTTTCTCAGCTTCACTCCACGGCCTCGCAGTGGTTAACGCAGAGATGAGTGAGGCAGGGAGAAGTGACAGGGAAATCAGCAGAGAGCCTTCTCAGGAAAGCCTGGAGAGCCCAGGGAAAAGAGCAGTGCACAGAGAGATGAAAAAAAAAAAATAAACAACCCCTCTAAGGACTGCTCCCAGCAAAGCATTGTGTTGTTTTAACATTCCACTCAAAGCAAGCCACTCTGACATCAGCTTTTCCTGTAAATAAGTTAATGCAAGTGTTACCATTATGCCTTAATGACATCTAACACACCAGGCTCATTAACTGAGTGACAAACTCCATTAGGGAGCATGACTGAGGCAAGACAGCCACAGAATGAAGCAGCAATTACATACCTGTGTAACAGGTTCTAAAACCACTGAGCTACTGACCAAGAAATCTTAAATGGATTCTCTTTATTAACACAAACCCTTCTGACACTTGAATTTAAGTGCTATTAATCCTGCTGAACTGTAAGATTACTTCACAGTATTAAATCTCTCTAAAAGCACCAAGTCACAAGTGGTTTTCTCATACTATTCATGAGAAGACCTAAGGCCAAGATTATTCATCAGTTTTCTTCAATTTGATTTAACTGAAACTCTTCCTACTCACAAAAGAAAACCCAAGCAGAGACTGATCAAGGTCTCAGCAGTAGTGTTACTAAAAGTAAAGACCAAACTGGAGAGTTTCTACAGAAGCACTTTAAGAGTTTGTGGTTGTCTGTACTTAAAAAAAAATCACAGATTAAGTGACTTTCTCACTGTCAAATGAGTACCAGTGACAGAACAAGAAATCAAACCCAGATTTCTCAGCCCTTTGCTGGTACCATAATTACCTGTGAATCTTCTGAAAACTAATTATGTTTCAGCTCACCCCAGTGCTGCAGGAGAATAAATAATTTCCACTTTCACAAGACAGAAAGAGAGCTCAGAGGTGAAATGAGCTGCTCAAAGCAGTCGAGCATGTGGGAAGGAGTCATGTTTGGAGTATGGCTCTTTTCCCTGTTGACAATCACTGAAATATCTCCTGAGTTGGAGGAGCATTTAAAGGTTCCTCAGGTACAACATTTTGCCTTAGATCAGTGGGATTCACTTTTTTCCCAGATTCCCAAATGTTTCCCCTGCAGCAGAAAAGTTCCAAGAATGATCTCGAGGCTCTGTCAGCACTCAGAGGCAGCTCCCAAATCCGCTGGAATGAAAACACCACTTTGTGTGAGAACCAAAAACCAAAGCAAAGCTGCTCCTTGCCTGGAGAAAGCTCACCTTGTCGTGCTCATCGATGGAGCTGAGGATCACCTGGGCAGCATCCTTGGCAATCTGGAGCTGGGTCTCTGTGACAGAGGCCCCGTGATCCACGATGACCACGATGTGCTTGGACTGAGGGCGAACGGTCGAGACGTACACAGGCCTGAGGAGAGACAAAACCCAAACCATCATCATCATCACCATCATCATCAGGCACCTGAATCCTCTCTGAAATGCTCCCAAGCGGAAATAGGCAGCAATTTAAACACCCAAGCAAACAACCAGGAAGAAACAATGAATTATAACAGGATTTTTTCCCTTATGAAAACTTGTACTGATGCTTTCAGTTCTGGCTTTTATATTTTTCACATTCTGTGCTGGTTCAGTGTCAGTTCTGGGTTCATATTCAGGGTTGGGGAGCTCTCTGCACAGAGCAGGGACACAAAACAATTCCTTTCCAGCTGGGACCAAAGAGGATGGAGCTTCATCACCGGGAGCTGGAATTGGACAATGAACTCCAATTTCTGATGGACCCAAACCTATCAAAGTGTGCAAGTGCCCTATAAAATGGCCTCCCCCTCATGACCGGCGGCCATTTTGTGCCCATTTGTGGGTGTAAAATATTTATTATTTCTATATTTGTATGTATATAATATATACATATAAAAGTGTGGGGCCTCCCCCTCATGACCGGCGGCCATTTTGTGCCCATTTGTGGGTTTGACTTGGGTGCAGCCCCAAGGGGTTCCTGCACTGCCCAGGCTGGATCCTTGCAATAAATCCCTTTTTATCCTTTCAGTTTCTGTTTCCAGGTCAGCCTTTCCAGGCATCAGTACCAGGGAAGGGCAGCTGACAATCTGGACATACAGAAATTCCCCTCACTTTCTGAATTTTTTAACATAAACCAGGTTCTCTCTCTGTCACAAGAGCTTTCAGGAACAAACCCTGTGCTTACAGAGCAGCAATGTTTGGGATTACTGCAGCAATTCACACCAACGTTTGAATGAAGCAAGAAATTCCTCCAGGTAAATCCTGGCTGCTGGGAACTTCACCCACACGTGAACTGAGTGTGGTGCTGGGGCCATGACAAGTACAAACGTGTGCAGCTGCAGGGAGCCGAGCAGGCAGGCTGTTTGGGTTGCTGTAAGAAGGCTCCTGGCCAAGGCAGGGTGCCCTGGGATGATCTCACTCAGGTCATGCTCCACAAACCCTCGGATCTGCCCAGTTTTCCATCCCACAGTGAGCTAACACCGGTGAGGACTCTCGGTGCTGCCACGTGTCTGTGCCGACAACAAAAAACCTGTTCTGAGGGAAGTGTTTTCACATCCAGCTCAGTATTGAGGGATGTGTGAAAGAGGTCACAAGCCCTCACGCCAAGGTTTCAGCCTGGAATAAATTAGGAAGATCCTCAGCACAGAGGAAGGATTAAAATAAAATGGCAAGTTTCTCTTTCCTCTTTAGTCCAGACAAAAACTAGTTACAGTCAAGTGAGAGTTTTGGGATCTAGATTTTATTATATCAAAGGCAGACACAGAAATCTTATTAAGGGGAAAAAAATGCAGAAGGTTTGAGACAAGGCACTGCAGTAAACAACTGGCACAAATCAGTTCTTAACTGTAAAACAGCCTGCAGCTCTACCCTGGATTAATACCTGCAACTGTAACAGGGCCTTTGATCTTCAAAGCACTGAAGCATTAACTCATTAATTCACCCAAACTACCCTCTGAAGTAAATATTACCAGAAATATACCCCTTATTTAGCCACAGAGGAGCTATGACCCAGACTGAGCGATCTGGATAAAATCACTGATGGTTTTGGTGTGGAAGTTGTGAGCAGGACTGAGGCTCTCACCTCTTCACTCCACACCTTTGCAAGGCCTCAAAAAACTCAGCCAAGCTCAGAACTTTGTGCTTTGATGGGATTCTGAAGATACCATCAGTAAACTTTTGATTTCTCAACCCTGACAGGAAACCAAACCCTCCTTAGTGTCCCCAAAAGGTTCCTGGATGTGCTGCTGCTTCCCCTGCCCAGACTGATTAACTGGTACAATTAATTCATGTGTGACCAGAGATATTAAAGCCACTGTGGCTTCCCACCCTTGAGCCTTCATCAATCCTGTGATTGATGACAGAAAAAGCAAGGGAAAATACTGGACCTCAGTATTTTTATTTATTTTTATTTAGCCAATTCTTGGCTTTATGTTTAGAGAACAGAAATCCTTGTGCAGGAAACCCTGCCACCAGCTGATGGTTTATTTTTTATTTTAGTGGAAGGAAATTTTCCCTGCTGCTTCCCTGCTATCCATGAAACTGGGGGAAAAAGTTCCTACTTCTGTGTCCTTCTCATCCTTCCCAAAGTGATGCACCTGCCAAATCAGCAGAATGTGTGCTCACTGCTTTATTAGCAGGGGTCAACTGTGAGTCCAATCTCAGTCAGATTTTGCCTGCAGGCTGACCTACAATTTCCAAGTCACTGCTGTTTGCAGCTGATTTAATCTGGGAGAGGTGAGGAACCTGTTTGGAATTTTAGTTCAGTTTCTCAGAAGTGAAAAGTGGTGCTTTAAAAAATTGACCCTAAGAAAACCCAAGGGACTCCATTAAAAGTGACTCACGAATGTTGTCAGCTGGGCAAAGTACAACACTGAATGAAATCAGGGCTGGTGGAACCCAAGATGAATTGTTTTTTCCCAGGAAATTGGAAGGAGGAAAATCCTACCTGCTGCGGTGTTCGTAGCTGCCTTTGCACCGGAACTTGTGGGCTGGGAACACGGTGAAAATCCCTTCTTCTGAGCTGAAATATTGCCACTTAATTCCTGGGTTGGACTTCAGGTTATCAGCAAGGACTGCAGGGTGGGAAGGGAAAATGAAGCAGAGTTACAAAGGCAGCCCAGACTCGCAGGTTTTGGTACTCAGGGCCTCTCTCATGGTGTTTGGAGAAGAACAAGCAGGGCCCAACGTGAAACACAAACTGCTCTGCTCAGAGTGGGTAAAACTCACTGGTAAAACTTCACTGAGGTGCAAACAGTTCAAATCTTTTGGAAACTCAGCACTGGATTTGGCAGATTTTGTGTAATATGTGATGACAGTGCCTCAATCTCTGAAGTACCCTCAGGTCCCGGGAAGGCAAGGTCGAAGGGAGGAAGGAAGAAATTAAAGCAATTATATATAAAATATTTACAGCCCTACACCTCCATGTGATAATAAACACAATGTCAGCATCCTCTCCATAGAGGGAAAAGCCTTCATGTTAAAAAATCCTCGGGTTTTTTGTGGAATAAATCCAAAATATTCAACAGGTTTGGTGCTCACAGCTTCATAACCAAGCTGGGAACAGATCCCATGGGAACTGGGAAGGAACAGATCCCATGGGAATTGAGAAAGGAACAGATCCCATGGGAATTGGGAACAGATCCCATGGGAATTGGGAACAGATCCCATGGGAATTGGGAAGGAACAGATCCTATAAACATTAGGAAAGAAGAGATCTCACTGACATTGGGATGGGACAGATCCCACGGGAATTGGGAAAGGAACATATCCTATAAACATTAGGAAGGAACAGACCCTATAAACATCAGGAAGGAACAGATCCCATGGGAATTGGGATTTCTGCCTCCCGGTGCACTGGGAATGTCCCATGGACCTCATCTGCTCTCCCTCCAGTCTGGAGAGATTAAGGATTGATGTTCATCCATGGAATCACCAAATCTGCCACATCCCTGATCTCAGGCAGCTCTGAGTCCTTAAAAACAAATGGAAAGTCCTCCCAGGAGAGAGGAATGGGAAATCATCAGCAGGGGAGGCACAAACCCCTCAGCACCACAGCAGGAACAGGATTATTTTCCACTCAGGGCAGAACATCCTCTCTGCTTGCAGCAGACTGAAAATAAAATCTGGGTACTCAAAATCTTTAGCTTTTACTTTGGAAAAAAAAGTGAATCACATCAGCTTAAAATGCGTGGAAAAAAAGAAAATATTTCTTTGCCATTTCTCCTTTCATGTTTTTTGATTGCAGAACTCAAAGAACTGGCAGAGGGGGGGCTCTGATTTCCGGTGCTTCACCTTTTGCTCAGCGCTTCCCTGCAGCGTTCCCTCAGCACTGGCACTGAAAACGAGCCAGTTTCATCTCCTGCATCTCCCTCATTCTCCAATCTGCCAATATTTGGGTTGGGAAGCACTGCAGGGCACCCTCAAACCTCACCAGACGCTCTGCAGCCAAACGCCCACACCAGCACAGCCCGAGCCCCACATCCTCCACACTTTAGCACTTTCTCAAGTTTCCCAGACTGGCTGTGGCCACCACGTTCTCTCCACATCCAGCTCGGTGTAATTACCTTGCAAAAACCGCTGTCCTGGGCTTCCCCCACTGCTCTTTGCCACAGTATTTCACACTTCCCACAGCGCCGACAAATCCCACTGGGATCCTGGGCTGGGGTTGCGGAGCTCTGTGCAGAAATTCAGCTAATCCCGAGAACAATTCCCTGCCTCGATGAACCGGGGACTACCAGAGATTCCTCTTTTTTTTTTCTTCTGAACTGCTGTTTTAAAAACATTTAAATCCTTCTTTTTGTGCCCAGCCACCAGGATTTCATCGTTCTGGGGGTGAAGTTGTTTTGTATAAAGAGGCTGAATTTCTGGCGGTGAAGTTTTTGTTTGGAGCTTCAGAACTTGAAAAATGTAATTTCAAAAGTTGACATGTGAACAGTCGGTTAAAGCCTGGATGAAATAACTTGTCCTGTCTCATTTTACCAACAACATTACAAAAAAGGAGTTTATAATTTAAAGGCTTTGGCTTTTTTTAATCCTTGCTATATTAAAGATAAACTTCTCATTGCTGCAAGGCCACGAGCTGTATTTATTTCCCCATGAGAGCATGTGGATTTAGAAGAGCTCATTTTCCCCATAAAACAATTGGTTTTGAAACTCAAGCTCTGCTGTTCTTCTTTTTCACACAGTGCTGCTCATGTTTCCTCCAGCAAGTGTTAGTTCAATAACACCCTCCCCAGGGACCACCAATTTTATCCTAACTCTGCTTTTTCCCCCTATTTTTTTCTTTTTTCCTATGACCACAGCAGACAATCTCCCTGCAGATAAGCCACAGCTGAAAAACCCAGACTTTTTTCTCTTTAAACACAAATCTTATTTTCCATCCACTCAAGCTGTAAGAATGCCTTGCAGATATTTCCTCAATTCTTGCTCCTTGCCAGGACACACAGCAGATGATTTTATTATTTTTTTTTAACCTAAACCTCACTTACCCCAAACTTTCCACCCCCTCAGTGCCTGCAGTTCATTCCCACCTCTTCCTCCCAGGAAAACCAGCCCCTGGACAGGTTATTCCATCAAAGGACTCAAATAAAAAACTGATACTTTAATTCTGGGCTGGGAATTTAGAATTAATTCAGACTGGGAATAAAAGTGGCCAAGTGCCCATGAGGTGGCATTGCCAAAGTCACTCCAAAACCTCTGTCCCCTCCACTTCCCAAATCCTGCAGCAATATCTGACCCCAAATCCTGCTGCAGACCGGGCAAGTTGGGAAGTATTAACATTTGAAATGATCATTCTCTCCAATTATAAATATCTCACGAGGCAAAAAGGACTTTTAGGAAGAAAGCCCTGTGTGGTAGAGTTTATAAAACTTCAAAGAGAATGCGATATGATAACACTTAGCACTTCTAGATACCACTTTACATCTTCAAAGCACGGCCAAATCATTAACTAATTAATCTTCAAAGAGCAGCACAAACAGTCAGGGATAAAAAAAAAAATAAAAAAGGAACTACTGAACATAATTGCTGGTAATAAAAGGGTTTCTTACAGCCCTCCTCTTTAGCATCACATTCGCTGAGCTGCCCACCTCGCATCTCATCCCACAAAAACCAGGCAAGTTCCGTTTTCAGTTCTCCTCGGACAAACCCCTCCTTTAAAAACCCTCCTGATGAAGGAACAGCACAAAAAATGTGTTTATTGTACAAGGGAGGACATCCTCAAACTCTCCAGCAGACAGATCTGATCCAGGATTTTCCAATTCCCGCTCCAGGAAGAAAAGCTCTGCAGCTCAGGCACAATTAACATTCTGCTGGTTAACAGAGCCCTGCTCAATCCTCAGCACTTTCTTTTAGGGAAAAGAAGTAAAAAAAACCTTTTCATTTTAAGGAATGGGAGCAGATTCCTCCATTAAAAGGATTTGGAAGGAGGGGTATTAACTCTTCTGCTCAAATAACTCCCGACCATTTTAACTCAGCCAAAAAATCAGTGTAAAATACAGCAAGTTATTCTTTTAAATTTAAAATACAACAATTTAAGGAACATTCCACTTTCTGGACTCGATGATCCCTTCCAACTCCAGATATTTTATGATTCTAAGATTTTAAATGATCAACACCTCGAATAAAACAGACAAAATTGATTGGGCAATTTGGTGCCATCTCTGCATTTTTCTGCCAAAGCCGCCTGACTTGGAACAGACATTTCAGCACTGTGAAGGATGAGAAGGAGAAAGATTTACTGGCTCCCTGTTTATTCGAAAGGAAAAAAGAAAAAAAAACCACTTCCAAAGGAATCTGATAACATAATGCAGTGGCTCTGGGGAAGATTTAATAAATAAAGGACTATTCAGAGTGGTGAGGACAGATCTCTTCATCTAACTGCCCAAAGCCTGGCTCTCCATCTGGAGAATAAAGATTTTTCTCCTTATCTACTCTGTAGTAATGGCTAAAAGCAATTCAGATGCAAAACTCCAACCAAGATAAACCAAAATCTTTTCAAGACGTTAAAAAACATTTTAAAAAATCCACCTAACATCAAGAAAAAACAGTGGCCAAAGTGGTGTTTTTTTAAAGCTGAGAAGAGACACATCTATTTCTTTCTCCCTCCTCTAAGATTAATGTTTGTTTTAACAAAAAAAAAATCCAACAATACTGGAAAAAACCCAGATTTGAAAGTTCCATGAGGTTTCTTAAGACCTTGCAGGGGTGGAATTGGGGGTTGTTGTCCCTGAGGGATCTCCCAGGCTCTGCTCCTGTGGCTTTGCCAGATCCTGCGGTGCAAATTCCGTTCCCTTCCAACACCTCCGACTCCACCACCCCGACCCCACTTTCTACTCTGGGCCAAGATTAACATTTCCAGAGCTGAGCTCCAGGTCGAGCAGAGCAGAGCTGAAATTTATGTTTTGCCAGGAGCTTTTTATAGGCAGGATTATTTAAACTGCAGAAGCCACGTGGGGAAACGGGGGATTCTCCTGGGAATTTTGCCTTTTATGTTCAGAATGGAACGAAAAACTCATTGGGGAAGACAAAGATGAGAACACCCAGATGGAACCACAGATTTTAAAACATAAAAATGAGGCAGAGGTAGAGCCTGAACCCAAAGTGCAACAGATATTCCCCTCCAGCTCTGCATGAGGACAATTATGAGAGAAGGAAGAAAATTGTGGGATTAAGGGATTTTTTTTTTATTTGATCACTGCCTTCTTTCAGAGGTGGTTTTGGTTTAATGTGAGTATTGTTTGATTTATTGAGAATTGGCTCCTGCGCACACCAAAGGCTCTGCCTCAAGGATGAGTGGTCCCACTCACAAAGATAAAATTAGGAGTTTTAAGACACAAATACACTAATTAGTATCTTTAAGCCCCGTTTAGGAGGGGACAGCATCTCCCCAGCTGGGGGGAGGCCGGGGCACTGACAGCACTCCATCCCTCAAACCAGAACGGCTGCACACCCCATCTCCACCCCAGCCATGAATTCCACACACGGATTTTGTGGCACAGGAGCTCACAACCCATAGATTCCACACACAGATTTTGTGGTACAGGAGCTCCCAGCCCATGGATTCACGTGAATTCCACACACAAATTTTGTGGTACCACAGGAGCTCCCAGCCCATGAACTCCACACAGGGATTTTGTGGCACAGGAGCTCACAACCCATGGATTCACATGGATTCCACACAGAGACTTTGTGGTACCACAGGAGCTCCCAGCCCATGAATTCCACACACGGATTTTGTGGCCCAGGAGCTCCCAGCCCACAAATTCCACACAGGGATTTTGTGGCCTAGTAGTTCACAACCCATGGATTCCCATGAATTCCACACATGGATTTTGTGGCACCACAGGAGCTCACAACACATGGATTCACATGAATTCCACACAGGGATTTTGTGACACAGGAGCTCACAACCCATGGATTCCACACACAGATTTTGTGACACCACAGGAGCTCACAGCCCATGAATTCCCATGAATTCCACACACGGATTTTGTGGCCCAGGAGCTCACAGCCCATGAATTCCCCACACGGATTTTGTGACCCATGAGCTCCCAGCCCACGAATTCCCCACACGGATTTTGTGGCCCAGGAGCTCCCAGCCCATGGCCCACCACCACAACTCCCACACCACAAACATCACCCCAAAACCTTCCCGTTTTCCTGCCTCACTGCACTCTTTCCACCCCGTTTCTCTCCTACAGACCTCTCCTCCTGATCCAAACCTCCCCCCAAGGCTGTTTGTGTACCAGAGAGCCAGAGGAGAGTGCTGTCAATAAATCCCTGTTCTCCCTCTCCTCTCTGCTGCCCTTTCCTGCCCACGCCATGTTTTGAAACTTCTCCTTTCATCAGGAATATTTCAAGCCTCACTGCTGAGCCAGAACAGCAGGAACCCTGAATTCACTTGATTTCTCTGAGAATTCAGCCCAGAAATTTAAATTGTGTTTACGAGAAATTGCAATTTGTTTGCTTTTCGTTCCTCAAAAACAAGGAACATTTCTTGAATGCTTTTTTAACCTCCAACTTCTGCAGTAGAAGGAGATTTTTATTTAATTAAAAACCATGAAGTGATTCATTCTATGCTTTGCTCTTACAACAGTGACTCCAAACTCGCCTTCAAAAATTATCCTGATTAATTAACATCTGCATGTGATTTCAACATTATTTTAATGAGTTGTTTGGGTTTATTTTTTTTTAATAAAGAGATGAGTAAAACAAAGCCCAGCAAATCATAGTGAGAGAACAAAGAGTGGAAAACACCACACAAATCATGGCCTGTCAGGAAATCAGCCTGGCCAGCACCTGCACCCAAGATGTGGGACACAATTCTTGGGATGCAAAAGACTCTGTGGGGACTGCTCATTTTTATATTTCATCAGAAACCCAGAAAGCAAAGATGTAAGAAGAGAAAAAGAAAAGGAGTTTATAAAAATTTGGGGTTCTTTCCCGCTGTTTGTTGCAAGATGGTGAGGGTGGAATGGCAGGGCTGCCACTTCATCGGTCAAGTTAATAAAATTAATCAGCATCTGATTGCAAAGGACCTCTGAGAATGAAAATAAATAAGATAAAATGAAAGGAAATAATAAAATAAAATAAGCCTGCATTACTCCCCCAAAAGAAAGTACAAACAACACCTCCCCAAAATGAAATCCACAACCAAAGTCTATTAATGTTCTCTAATTTACAACTCTGAGCACCATAAAAAGTTGAAAAGTCAGATGGAACAGCTGGATCAAAGTCTGACTAAACCCAGCTGAAATCCCTCTATTAATCCACACTGATTAGGATGCAAAAAAAGGAAGAAAACCTTGCTGCAGCAGCGGCCCAAAAGCTGAATTTTTCAGGGATAAGTCGTGTGTATTTTGGTTCTAAGCACATTTCTAAGTCCTTGAACATGTGGAGAAAATGCCCTGACAAGACAAAGAAAAGAAATATTTTAAATGCCCTCATATTTGGTGGTTTTTGCATATCAGTGCACAGGCAGCTTCACACGAGCTGCACTCAGCTAAGGAGATCAGAGAAACTTCCCTGCAGCAGCTGACACTGCTGATGCCAAACAGACAGGCCCAGGAAGGAGAAAAAACTTGGGAAGAAAAATGAAAAAAAAATAAAAAAAAAGGAAGAAATAAAAAGTGCAGAAAGCACAACAAAATTCTCCACGGTTGGCTGGAATAAAATCTTCATGACATTTTTATAAAGTACCGAGACTCAGGGCATTACTTTGGGTATCAGCTTTCAATCATGAAATCTCAAATTAAGAGCAGTGTGACACTTGCAAGGAGAAAGAAAAGCTTGTTGCTATGGCAATCAATGCAAATTCTCTGTGCCAAGGAAATGTTTGAGCCTAATGGGAAAAAAAACCTACAACAGAAGGAAAAAAAACCCCAAAGTACAACTGTGCTGCTCACCAGAATTTAAGTCACGTCCAGGATTGAAGGCTCTGCTGTTGACAGTGGTCGAGAGTCTGTCGCAGCTGATGGTTCTGGAAACGTTGGTGTTGAAATTCCCATCAAATCTGAAAAAAAACCAACAGGATCAGCAATAAAATATTATTTATTACAGCTACATTTACAATGGAAACAACTTTTTAATGTTTTCAGTGTAAATAATTATTTATAGTAGGACATTGGTGTTGAAATTCCCATCAAATCTGGGAAGACAACAACAAAACCACCAATTAATCACTATTTATTAAAGCTACATTTACAGTGGAAACAGAGCTTTTAAATATTTTGGTGTAAATAACTATTAATAATCAGAGATTGGTTCTGAAATTCCCATCAAATCTGGGAAGACAACAGGGTCAGCAATCAAATATTATTTATTAAAGCTACAGTTACAATGGAAACACAGCTTTTTAATGTTTCAATGTAAGTAATTATTTATAATAACTCAGAGTTGAAATTCCCATTAAATCTGGAAGGAAAATGACAGGAGGATCAGCAATCAAATGTTATTTATTAAACCTACATTTACAATGGAAACACAGCTTTTTAATGTTTCAGTGTAAATTATTATTAATAGTAAGAGATTGGTGTTGAAATTCCCATTAAACCCGGGAAGACAACGACAGGATCAGCAATCAAACATTATTTATTAAACCTACATTTACAATGAAAACAACTTTTTCATGTTTCACTGTAAATAATTATTAATAATAAGAGATTTGTGTTGGAATTCCTATCAAATCTGGGAAGACAACAGGACCAGCAATCAAACATTATTTATTAAACCTACATTTACAATGAAAACACGATTTTCTAATGTTTCAGTGTAAGTAACTGTTAATAACAAAAGATTGGTGTTGGAATTCCCACCAAACCTGGAAAAGGAACACAAAGATGCAGGAAAAGTTGCTGATGGAATCAAAGAAAGGTTGGAAGGGAACCCTCAAACCTTAACCCTTAAACTCATCCACTCCACCCCAACAGCTCCACTGTGCTACACTGGCTTTGGGCACTGCCAGGGATCCAGGGGCAGCTCCAGCTGCTCTGGGCACCTGTGCCAGGCAGGAATTCCTTCCCAATCCCTCCTACCCTGCCCTGTCTGCCCTGAAGCCATCCTGCCCCTGTCACTGCTTGTCCTTGTCCAAACTCCTGTCCTTGTCCCAACTCCTGACCCTGTCATTGTCTGTCCTTGTCCCAATTCCTGCCCCTGTCCCAATTCCTGCCCCTGTCCCAATTCCTGTCCTTGTCCCAACTCCTGTCCTTGTCCCAACTCCTGCCCCTGTCATTGCCTGTCCTTGTCCCAATTCCTGCCCCCGTCCCAATTCCTGTCCTTGTCCCAATTCCTGCCTCGTCACTGCTCGTTCTTGTCCCAATTCCTGTCCCTGTCACTGCCTGTGCTTGTCTGAACTCCTGCCACTGTCACAGCCCATCCTTGTCCCAATTCCTGCCCCTGTCCCTGCTTGTCCTTGTCCCAATTCCTGTCCTTGTCCCAATTCCTGTCCCTGTCCCAATTCCTACCCCTGTCCCAGTTCCTGTCCCAATTCCTGTCCTTGTCCCAATTCCTGTCACTGCCCATCCTTGTCCCAATTCTTGCCCTCATCACTACCAGTCCCTGTCCCAGTTCCTGCCCCTGTCCCAATTCCTGTCCTTGTTCCAATTCCTGCCCCATCACTCTCTGTCCTCGTCCCAATTCCTGTCCTTGTCCCAATTCCTGTCCCTGCCTCAGTCCCTTCGCTGTCCCTCGTTACCCTCTCTCTCCGCAGGCAGGAGGAGCACGGACAGACAGACAGACGGACAGACAGATGGACAAATGGATGGATGGACAGACAGACGGACAGACAGACAGACACACACAGAGCTCTCTGGCAGCTCTGGCCCAGCCAAGCCTGGAGCTGTGCTCGGGCTCAGCCCCTCACGTCCCTGCCAAGCCCTCTCCATGGAGGAAAAGACATTTCCCAGGAATTCAGCTCCGGGAAGAAAGCTCTGCCTTTTCTTATCACCCCTGAAACGGAACCACTTCAAAAAAAAAAAAAACAAAACCCCAGCTCTTTCCAAGAGAGCAAAACTGCTGCTGATTTTTTGTTGGCTGAAGAAGCTCCGGCCCGGGATTGATTGATCGTGTTTATCTTGGGGCAAACCCAAAAACCCACGCGTTCAACATCTCCGTCCTCAAGAAACGTTTCCGAGCGAGGCTGAGGAACAACCCCAGAGTGAAAAGTAACGACTTTTCAGGATGTAAACCGATTATCCCAGAGCTCCCATCAAAATCTATTAGTGATGGCAACGGGAGGCCTTGTTAGCAACCGACATGATTCATTTCTTGCATTAAAATGCTTCAGCATGCTCCAAAAAATCATCCGAGGCCTCAGCTCTTCTCAGGAAGCCACTGCGAGTTACCCACCAGCAAGATGAAATAATGGATTCCTAAATAATCTGCAGCAGAGCTGAAAAAGGAAACAAAAAAATTCCTGCAGCCCAATCCCATCCATTCTTCCTACAGCAAAAAGGAAATGCAGTTAACGGGGAAAAAAAGTATAAAAAAATATGAATTATTGTTTTAAATCCCATAAATTAAAGAGCAGAGCTGCCAGCTTTGAGCTGCCAGACTGGGCTAAGTGGGATTCTGCCTCAAATCTCTTTTTAGGTGCTGTTTGCTTTAAAATTGACTTTTTGCACCTTGCAGTGGAGTGGTTTTGTTCCCTGGAGAAGCGAGGAGCTCCCACCACAACTGAAAATCAAGAAAAAATATATGAAAATACGATAATTTCAAATTTAAAAATACATAAATATATTCTATATATCAAAAGAAAAAATACACAAATATATGATACATCACAAATGTAATGTCTAAATATTTATTCCTAATAAAGTATTCTCTAATTTTTAATTTTAATTAATCTTTAACTTATTTTAATTTTTTTCTAATTTTT
>VXBU01004544.1:651-15482 GCA_013400315.1 Bombycilla garrulus | reverse complement strand
GAAATATATATTTAATTAATTACATTAATTTCCAAACAGAAAATATTTTTTTTTTGTCTTGAAGATGATTTCCTAAAGACAGCACTGGGCCCAATGTTCAGATAAGCCCCGAGCAGGTCTTGCCAAGATCCAGAACATGCTGCAGCTGATAAACTGATCTGGGAACCATTTAATTATTGATCCAAGTTATTAATTTAATTNCCCAATTCCCCTTCTCTCAATTCCCCAATTCCCTCTCTCAGACTCAAAATGCCAAAACAATCTGAGTGTTGGGGCTTCAAACTGGGCACAGAGGATCAAGATGAGTTCTTTTGTCTCTCTTCAAAAGCATCACCTGGTTTTTGTTGGAACAGCTGTATTTCCTCACAAATGCATCTGAAGAATTTTCATTTTTTTAGGTTTTTTTCTGGAAGGTGATCCTGCCAACATCCCTGGCAAACTGGAACTGCAGGAAGCCACTTCTGGGATCTCCCACAGGAGAGCAGCAGTCACAACTTCTCCAGAAAAAGGCATTTTGTGTAACGGGCTGAAGACAAATACTCACAGATTACCCACGTATTTGAATTATTGACAGAGTTTGATTTCCTTTTCTCTGGAAATATTCAATATAAACCATTTCTTTTTCTGCCTGCTGCCACCCAGGCCAGCAACACCTCTGTGAATAAAGTTATTCCAGCCATTTCTCCCCCTGCAAAGGCAGAACCCCCCAGTGCTTCCAAACCTGCTCCCCAAAACTCATTTCCTAAACCCCTATTTAGGCATTTCTCACAATTGACACATAGCCCAGAAGTTCCCACTCCAGGTACTCAGGATTTTTGATAAATTAATTCTATTTATTCTTTCCCTCCCTTCTTGCTGCCCACTCCAGATCCAAGATTTCCTCAATACCTGCTGAGGGCTTTCAGGCACAAAAAGCAGGAGACTCCAACTTGTACACAGAGGTACTTACCCTCTTTAGGAGGAAGACATTTAAAATTTAAAAAAAATANTTAATTACATTAATTTCCAAACAGAAAATATTTTTTTTTTGTCTTGAAGATGATTTCCTAAAGACAGCACTGGGCCCAATGTTCAGATAAGCCCCGAGCAGGTCTTGCCAAGATCCAGAACATGCTGCAGCTGATAAACTGATCTGGGAACCATTTAATTATTGATCCAAGTTATTAATTTAATTAAAACATTGTCTGGTAGCTCAGCGCCCAGTTCTGCCAGGACAGGGAATGCCTGGAGACAGCACGAACCCATCCCATGATGGCCTGTGCTGGGGAGGAAACACAAAGGCTGGTTTTTCCAGCAGGGATTTCTCCCAGGATCTGAAGATGTCACTTGACATCCATTTCCCTTATCTCCCATCAGTTTGCTGAGAGCCTGGAGCATTTTATCCATATTAACCCTGCCTGGAGCAGCCTCTCCCCTGAAAAAGGAGCTGGTCCCTGGTGCCCAGGCTGTGCCCCGGGGACACAAACACAGCCTGCGTGGCTGGGCAGGCAGCAATTCCCACCAAAACTCCCACACAAATTCCCACCAAAACTCCCACACAAAACTCCCACACAAAACTCCCACACAAAACTCCCACAAATTCCCACACTGTGGGGGCTTGGCAGGCTCTGCTCTGCCCCTGTACCACTCCCAAACCTTGATGGGGTAGAGCTGAAAAAGCCAGCAGAGATATTTGAGAAAGGATCAGCAAAACCCCCAGAGGAACAGCAACCCCTGCACGTGGATTTAGGCCGGGATTATTTCCCTGTGCCCAAGCACACTCTGGTAAAGCAGCTGGGCGTAATTTTATCAGGAAATGTTTGTTGAATTAAGGCCTTGCCAAAAACCACTCGATAGCCACCAACGGCGCTGCCTCATCCAGTGGGGTTTGCACATTTTCATTTCTTTATTTTCACCCCTTTCCAAGCCCTGCCTTGGAGGAGGCACAAACACACAAGTGCTGCTCTTACACCACTGAAACCAGAATATTTGGGGTACAAAACACAAACCCAAAGCACAGCCAGGCTGGGAATGTTAATCCAGACTGAAATTCACTCATCTGGGCTCCTCACTGCAAGAGCCAACAGCACATAATGGCAATAAAATAAATATTGGTTTCCCTGTCGTATCTCACTACTCATTAAACAACCAATTTAAATGCCAGGTTCATTTTCTAGCCCTGTTTGGGTTTTGTTAGGCTCTGTTTTCTATCATTTATTTATAGTCACCAGGTGTGGAAATCTCAGAGTTTATCCCAAGCAACATGACAAAGCAATGATGGGATTTTCAAGAGAAATACAAGCAAATTCATGGAAACAACAAATACAAACTGAAGGCAGCAATCTATTAATAAAATAACAACAATTATTTAAAAATCCTTTCCTTACAGAACAGTTCATCCTTCCTCAGTTAATCTTCCCCAAACCAATCCAAAACTGCAGCATTCCCAACTCAAAGTCAGTAAGTTGGACAGTAAGAGGCTGAAGATGATAAACAGCCTTAAACACTGTGGGGAAAACTCTCAAATCTACCTAAAAATACCTAAAATACCCTGAAGATCACGCACTGCTGACACTGCTCTTGCCCCAGATGTTTGCTCAGATGAAGAGGCCACATGAGGAAAGAGCCAGAGAAAGAACACACAGAGTTCAGGGGTTGTGACACAAACATTTCCCAACCTTCTGGAACAAAAAACCACAGCCCTGAGGACTCAGACACGGCCAAGGCACGACCTAAGGCAAAGGAGCTCATGGAAAAAAGGATTTTCACTGATAAATCTGGGTCTTTTTCCACCTGACCCCTTCTGCAGCAGCAGTTAATAAATACATAAACCAAAAAATAATAATTATTGTTGCTTTAACACCAACATTAAACGTTTTAAACATCAAGGATAAGCTGTCAGCAGCAGTAGCACATCCAATTTAACTTCCTGCAAGTGCAGGTCCGGTTAATCCACAAATTAAACATGGAAGAATTCAAAATCCAGTCACAACATCCAGTGAATCAGCTTCTTCCCTGATATTTTAACCAAAATGGGGAATCTGCCACAAAGGTGAGGCCACAGGGAAGGAAAATGAAAGGAAGAGCAGCAGATGGGAGAGGCAGAAAGGGGAGAAAAACTGAAATGATGGCTGAAGCACTTGGACAAATCAGGCAATTAACAAACCATGGAGCTAAAAATTGGAAGTTCCAAACAGAAAACACATTTCATTATTGATCCCAGTGAGTAAATAATGAGAATCACATTGTAGACCTGAATGAGGAGCTGTGCAAACAGCAAATTCACCCCTCTGCTTTGTTTCAAAGGCTGTTTGTGTTTAAAAAAAAAACCACAAACTGTTTTTTTTTAAACTACTTACTGGGAATGAGTCTTATGCAAGTTCACCACAGGTGAAGAATTCCTCAAGGATTTCCAAGCTAATTTTGGAGGACAAAGTGAAAAGGAATTCACTAAAGTTCCCAGACTGAAAGCAGACTTTTCCTTCTAATGAAAAACGAGGCCACAGTGCTAAAGGGGTGATAAATCCCATTTCTCCTTCCCCTCAGCCCTTGCTTGGAAGGTGTTCCTGCTGCCTTGTGATTCCTGCATGGATTTGGTGATCAGAGAGCAGAAAGCTTTTCATCCTCAGAGAATTCCTGAGCTTTTGTCCACACTGCCAGCAGCCTGGATGTGCCAGCATTTCCCACCTTGTCCAGAACTGCACAGAGACCTCCACACCTGTGCCCTTGGAGTCACCTGAGGACACAAATTACCTTCCTCCCCCTCATTTTTTTTAAATCAGACTGAGATATAAACAATAAAAATCAGATTGTATTAAAAGTTTGCATAAACAGGAAGTTACTCTTGTTCTTTTCAAGCTCATATGAAGCCAATGTTTAGTACGTTCAGCGTTTCAAGAAAATTACTCCACTTTTGTTGGAAAAACCAGAGCTTCTATCACAGCTAGAAAACCCAAAGAAATGTCTGCAAATATGCAGCACAAGACAAATGATTAAAGACAACCAAGTGGCTTTAGCCTATCAAAACTCCTGTATTTAAAACCAAACCAAACATGAACAAATCCAGTTTCCAAGCAATGGACTCGATTTCCTTAAAGCTCTGCTATCAAACAGCAGCATGTGTGATTAAAGTGTTACACAGCACTGCTCCCACGTGAGGGACTGACCAACTCGTGATTTTGGTTACTTCAAAGAGAGGAAAAGTCCCATGAGCAGCCTGAGGAGAGACACTCAGGGCAAGCAGCAAAAACAGCGTCTGGGATCCACACAGACTCTTTTTGTACAGAACACTCTGCACAAACCTTCTTCCTTTTATTGCCTCCAGCTGATTCCCAGCTCCTGTTCAAAGCCCATCATTAAACACAGTGTGGGAGAAACGCAGAAGGAGATGAGGACGAGATAAGAGGCACCTTTGGAGTTGTGCCTCCTGCTTTTAGGTCGAAAACTCAGATTTACTTTGCAAAGAAAAGCTCATTTTCTTCAGAGAATAAATGCAGCAGGAGGAATTGCAGGATTTGATACTCACTCCATCATGGACGGGGGGATTGTGCAGCAGTCCTGGATGGCAGTCAGGGGGGAGGTGAGGTGAGCGGTGTACGAAGCTTCCACCACCTGTTTGTTCCGGTTCACAACGTCCAAGTAACGGTTGAATTTCTCACGGATTTTTTTTGCCAACTGAAAAAGAAAAATAAACCCCATGAAGTTTAAAATCAGCACAGTTTCTATGTATAACCGCATTCCGTAACAGGCAATTAAAACCTGTGTTAAAAACAATTGTTTTCTGACCTGCTCATTGTTTTTGATTTTTGATTTTGTGGCTTAAGCAAGAAGTGATTAATACTGGCTGCAGCAGGGAGGCTGTACAAGAAAATAAAATATATTTAGCATCCAGCAATGGGTGCTCCAGCAGAGTTTTGCAGGTGTGAAAAGTGTGATTTCCAACACATAAATTTCCCTTTCATTAAGAGCTGACAGCTGGACGTGACACTGAGGTGCTTCAAGGCCTGACAAGGATGTGAGGGAGAATAAACCAGGCCACAAATCAATTTATTCAAGTTCTAAACATGAACACCTCAGGAAAGCCCAAATATTGGTGTTAGAGATGCCTTCACCTGCACAGAACTCCTGCTGCTGGGAGCAACCCCAGGATCCAAGGAATAAACCCAAATACTGCCACAAATGAACAATTCAATAGATAGATAAATATGTAAATACTGCTAAAATAAATTAATAAAAAATAAATAATAAATAAGTACTGCGAAATAAATAAATAGATAGATACTGCTAGAATAAATAAATTAATTAATTAATTAATACTGCTGTTCCTCAGCAGCTTCTTCATCAGGTGCATCTGTGCAGAAATATTTCACCACTACTTCCATGGAGATTTGGGCAAAATAAACCATCCCAGATTTTGTTTTTTTCTGCTGTATTCCCTGCTGCTGTCCCGGGAGGCTCCACAAAATCACTGCCTGGGTGATTTCCCTCACAGTCTAAACTGTGCCTGCTCACAACCCACAGCTTCAACTGCAAACTGAGAAATCTCTAATTAGAGATTGATGATAACACCGATCTCTAATTGAAGTTTTAACATAGCAGCAAGAAAACAGTGACAGAAGTCTTGCACTGGTGAAATTCCTCCTGAAGCCTTTTGCTGTCAGGGTTGTTGCAGTGAAAGACTCAGATCTCCATTTTCTCCATGCAGGAAAAGCCAATCTTTATTCACAGAACTCATTTTTATACATTTTTCACAGCTGAACTCTAATTGGTTCATAACATTCTTGCCAATTACTCTATTGGATAATTAAGGTATTTTACTTGTCTCCAAATCTCATTATTCTGGGTTCGTTGACAAACTTTGCTCACTGATTCTTGGGACAAACCCTTTGTTACTGCAGGTAAATTTGTTTTTCACCCTCAAAATAAGTTGTTAATTGCTTTAATTTTTATGATTTTAAAGATTATGATTTAAAATCTTATGATTTTTGCAAGTTAGCAAGCTGCACTTAGAAGAAGTAAAAGGCCAGCTGAGCTTTAGCAGAGCAAGGCCTGATGTTTTTAAGGCCTTCTTTTATAATTCTTCTATTTCTCTACATTAAGAGGTCCCTCTAAGGAAGGCACTCCTTATAAACCAGGACAAAGTTTAGAGGTTACACTGTGATTTTTAAAAGCCAATTTTGCTCCTTTCAGAAAGTGAAAAAAACAGGTTGTGCCCCCTCCCGTGCAATTTTCAGACCGTTAAAAAAAACAACAACATAGTGCCTCACGTTAGAAATAACAAATTGGGTACTTCAGCAGCCTTCTGAAAAAAATTAAAATTANGAAAAAAATTAAAATTAAATTTATTTTTTTTTTTTTTTTTTTCTGGCAGACACTTCCAAGCTGGTGTGATTTGAGGGCTGGTGGTGCCTGGGGCACCTGTGCCCTGTCCATGCCAGGCAGATTGCAGGCTCTGGGAAGGGCTGGGACACGTCCAGGCTGGCACACAGGAGCTCGTTTGTGTCCCTTCATTAAGCACTTCACAAGGAGCCTCACTAATGACTGCAAAGAAAAAATCTGTGGCTGCTCCTGGAGCAAATGGGGCAGTAAACACAATCACCAGGAGGCACCAGATTTACAAGGAATATTTACTGAGACTTTCACTCTCTCATCAAAGGGAGGAGTGTGGGGATCTCACAGCCCCGGGAGAGCCCACAATGCACAGAACAGTCCAGGTTTGCAGCCCGTGCTGCTGAAGGAGTCTGCAGTGCTTTGTTGGTGTTCTCAAGGCAGTTTATCAGTTCCTTATCAAAAGTAGATTTCTCTGCCCTGCCAGGGTTGGCACAGAACGCGTCCAGAGACACACTGTGCCCGCCCCGGGTCAGCTCTGATCTTTGATACTAATAACTACCTATTGAATGTTTATCATTAATTACCAACCCGTGCCCCTCACACCACACTGTCCAGATCTGTGTCAAACCAATCCCAAAGTGCCAGCAGCACCAAGAAGATGGAGGTGATGAAGAAGAACAAAAGATAACATGGCACGTGTAAAAATTCTCCATCTTGTGCCTCAGACCCCCCTGTACAGATCTCCAACCCCCCTGTACAGGGCTTCAAACCCCCCTGGACACACACTCAAATTCTTTTCTTTTTATTTATAACTGCCAGTATTTCTCTAAGTTTTTGTGATTTGAAATTCCTCATACAAAGCTGACAACCTGTTCCATGGATGAGAATCAGAGCCACAGGCATTTTCAGTATCATTCCAGGGTCCCTGACACCTCTGGCAAGGCTGAAAAGCCTCCTGAGCAGGGTTTGGGTCGGCCAAAGGCATCACAGGAACCCCTGGGTTCCATCAAGGAGTTGATGAAATGGATCAGCTTTTTGTTTTTTGCTCTGCATATTCTGCATCCCTTCCACACCAAACAATTAAACATTTCATAATCAGCCAGATCATCCCAAATGAAATAATCATCTCCAAACAAGAAACAGAGGTGTTGAATAACCAGAAACACTGTTTTGCATTTCTGCAAACTTCTCCAGAGTTAAATCAGCTCCTCAATCCATAGCACTCCTCTCTCTGCCCCCTGCACGCCCCAAACCCCACAGGGATGATTTAACAGCGTGCTGAGAAACAAACAGCCCGGATTCTCCAGATCCCCTGCACTAACAAATGTCTCTCTAATTCTTACCAACCATTTTGTCGTGATTTACTCGGTCTGTGAGGAAGGAGGCCTGGCTGGTAACAGCCCTGCTCTGCTCCCAGGGAATGCCAGGTCTCCCAGGAGCACAGGTTTAACAGGACTCCGCTCAAATGACTTGCAGAATTACACCTAATTAGTTCTGAGCAATGATTTATTGCCAAGGCACCAGACATCACAGAATGGGCTCCTCCATGGTAGCCATCCAGCACTGTTAAATTGCTCCCAGTTGTTAAGATAATAAGCTGTTGGGGGGATTCTTTTCTGGTTTCCAGTAAACTCTCTTTTTGTCTGGCTCTAACCCCTCCGACGTGCTCTTTAGAAGTGGATTTTCCTGGAGGGTCCCAAACAAACACGAGCCAAGTTCCCTAAATCAAAGCACTTAAATTTGGTGGGTACAAAGCTCTCCTCTCAGCCTGGCCAAACGAAACACCGAGGTAAAGCAAATATTTGAATCTGAGATTTCCCTCTTGGTTTCCCTACCTGAAATCAGGAAGAGGGGAGAGAGCTGAAGTTTGTTGAGCATCATTAGCAGTCATAAAACCATCAGAGGGCCCCAGAACAAAAGGCCCCTGGTTTGGAACCAGGGCTGCTCTCTGATAAATGAACGCTGTACAAGCCCAGGCTTCGGTGTTGATGAGTTTTCACCTTCTAGGTTGAAGGATAAAAGCACCCCACAGCCTTTGAATTTCACCCCGCTGTGCTGAGTCTAAAGATCTGACAAATCTGTTTTTCAGAAGATCCTGTACTTCAGAGGCTGACAAAAAGCAAATGCTTTGTTCCCAAAGTGCATCTCCCGTGGAAAAGCCTCGGAATGGCTCAAAGTCACCCCGTTCTTTTTCTGAAACGGGATCCAGGCAGGAGTCAAGTGCGTGTCAGGAGGGATCTGAAACCTCCCCGAGCTCCAAACCCCGCTCCCTGCCCACAGCTGCAAGATCTGACTCTGTCCAATCTAAAGAACTCTAAAAATATTGCCCTCTGATAACAAAACAATGCTCCCAACAATCCAAATGGCTTCAAAACCAACAAACTCAATAAAGCCACCGAGAGCAAGACGATGCAAAAATAATTTCCTGTTAACAATTTCTTCAAATGAATAAAGTGTGATAAGGAACTGAGGGGAACACACCACTGAAGTACTAGAAAGAAATAGTTCTAATTCATCAAACTGAGAAGTATCACTCAGATGAAGCCTAACAGCACAAACTTTTCTTCCACAGTTGGGTTTTGCTTCCCTCCCAAATTTTATTCCCTTTGCAGAGTGATGCACTCAGCTGCTGGAGCCTGTCACTGTAAAAGCTGCAGGCTTAAATCATCATCTCCTCTTTCTAAATAAAAACTTGAAGTTTTTATCCAACACATACCCTGCTTTTTTTAACCTGCCTGGAGCTGGAGAGCTGCTGGATGCTGATGGATGCCAGACCCACACTGCTTACAAAACCTCCAAAGTAGAGAAAAAGAGATAACAAATAATGAAAGGACGGAACACTGAGCTACGAAACCAGGCTTACACAATTGCTGAAGCATTTTGAAGGCAAAATGGAAAATTGTGCCCCCACTCAGGCACAGAAAAGGAGCAGAGGTGTCCCACACCTGGCTGGGTACCCAGTGCGACAGACATTCCCTGCTCCCACAGAAATGCTCCAATTTTAATGGAGACTGGAATAAATCTGGATGCCTTGAGATTGCCACAAAATATTCTTATTACCCTACACGAAGTGCTCTTCACCTCAGCAAGCGGAAGCCTCCGTGGGGGTTTTTCAGATGTGTGTGTTCTCTCCTCTGCTGGAGCCCAGGGGGTTCCTGTGGCATCTCAGAATGATCCAAACCCTGCTCAGGAGGCTTTTCAGCCTTGCCAGAGGTCTCAGAGACCCTGCATTGATGCTGGGAATGCCTNGAGTATAAAAGAACAGAGCTGAGCCGGGGTGGCACAGTGTGCACAGTGTGCCTCGATGTCCCTGCAGGACACACAGTGTGCAGGGCACAGTGTGACTCTGAAAGTTTTGCTGTGTCGACCTCGGCAGGGCACAGAAATCTACTTTTGATAAGGAACTGATAAACTGCCTTGAGAACACGAACTAAGGACTGCAGAGAGCTTCTTGGCTCAGACAGCTGATGAGAAAAGGACTTTTTGTACAGTGCTGGAGAACCCAGGACAGGGCAGTCTCCGGCATCCTGAGTTTTAATGAGCAAAGCAAGCAGTGAGTGCTGTTGTGAACAGTGCAGCCATCAGCCCTGCTCCCCTGATCTCCTGGGGCAGCACACACGCAGCCAAACCCTGCAACACCTGTTTCTATCACTGCAGCACCCCTGGGTACTGCACTTCAATTGTCACCATCTCCAGTGACAACCTTTCATCACAACATCACTCAGCTCCTCTAATTTTCCCAGAGACGTTTCCCTCATTTGCGTCGCTCCCTCGAGGTTTTTTGGGTTTTTTTTGAAAGCTTCCTCCCCCTCAAAGCTGCACAGCTCTGAAGTCTTCCCTTTGCAGGGAGCTCTGAGGGAAAGCAGAGCTCCAAGGTGAGGTTTTTATTTCTGGCTGTAGCTTGAAAGCCAAGGTGTTTTTCATGTTTCCAAGCCTGGGTATAAAATATGCAGCAGTGGGGTTGACAGGCAGGGATGCCAGGACAAACTCACAGCCAGGGATTTAACACTGACAAGCTCCTTACACATGGAAGAGCTGAGTTAGAATTCTGAGGTTTAAATTCCCTCTGTAAACCAGAAAAATCTGGGAAAAAAAAAAGCACCTCTCTCCGACACCCCCCAGGTATTCATCCTGCTGCTGTATCACAGCATCCACGGATTCCTAATCCAGGAAAATTTTAATGTTATTTATTTTTATCTGCGTGGCTCTTAAAAAAAACACTGGTTTTGTATCAGCCCTGAAGAGGCAGAGGTCAGCATGGCCGTGGCTCAAGGAAGGATCACAGAATCACCTCCAGCTTCACCCCACACCTCTGTTTTAAGGGATTTTAACAATCCATGGAATCATGGAATGGTTTGGGTGGGGAGGGACCTCGAGGATCATTTTGTACCACCCCACTGTGGGCAGGGAGACTTTTCCCTATCCCAGGGTGCTCCAACCCAGCCTTGGATCCAGGGATCCAGCTCCTGTGGCCTCCACACCCTCATATAGAAGAATTTCTCCCTAAAATCCCATCTAAACCTCCCCTCCTTCAACTGAACTCCCTTCTGGAAAATCCCCGTTCCTGCTTCTCTGGATGACACTGAAAATACATTCCATTACTGCAACCAGGATGCAGGAAACCACTTCCCAGAGTGCATTTTGTCAAGGAAACCAGCACTCATTTGAGGTTTTCCACTGGCCAGTACCTTTGGCAAAGCTTCCCAAGCCTTATTCCAAGGAAGATGTGAAACAGGATGCACAGCAAAACCTAGAGAGAGGGCCACGACTCCTGAACCATTCTGGAAGTACATTAAACACACAATAATGGCCTTTTATTGTGAGGCTCACAATCCATTAATGTGTGTGAACACACCACTTTTCAGAGCCAGGGAACTGTGCTTGATGGTTAAATGTAATTTTTTCAGCACATTTCAGATCTGTTTCCTCCCCAGAGACCTCTCTGCCCGCTCCAAAACCAACCAAACCAAAAATCCAACCCAAGAGCGGCACAGTCGGAGCTTTTCAAGCCTTTTCTCCTCCAAGCTGGTAAATCTGCTGCTGCTTGAGAGGATTTCACCCTGTCCCCTCTGCGGAGCCCAGATCCCCTCTCCCCACATCACAGAGAGCAGATGTCTGGCAGGACAGCGAGCACACACCAACTTCCTTCAAATCAGCAAATGTAGATTTTCCCCTCATAAAACTCCTCCTCTCCCGCTTTATTTACATCCCTAACTCACACCACTGCACTCTCACATCAAATGGGGGTTCTCTGATACTGAAATAACCCACAGGGAAGCAATCCAAGTTAATTTTTGGCCATTGCCATCCCGTTTTTAAACACCCATTCGAAGCAGGAAAGGTTTTATCTGTCAGGTACCACAATAATTCTGTAACTGCAGAGTTTAAAAGCGTAGCCAGCTCAATGCTGAGAGGTGAAACTGCTCCATGTGTGGCACAAAGGAAGCCAAAGGTATGGAAGAGATAAGTCTGAAAGCCAACAGCTGGAATTTTTCACTCTTTCAATAAACTGGGAGTCATTATTTACATGGTTTGGTATAAAAAACCCACCACCCTCACAACAATTCAGCGCTCTGCCAAAAAAAAAATTAGAAAAAAAGAAAAAAAATCCCAGCTGACATAAAACTGTCATTGCTTGCCTTTGGATATCAGATGCTACAAAAATGTTAATGAATGACCAAAACAGAAATGAGATTTCTCTGGCTGGGGATTTCATTTGCTTCCATTTGTTTGCCTCTGCTCAAGCTGATCCCATTCCATGTCCTATTTTTATAAAATTCGGGTTCTGTTGCTGGGGATTCATCAGGGCTAAAAGATCTGGTTATTAATGAACCAGAAGTGCTCAATTATTCTTGCATCCACTTCACTGTAGAGCTTTTAACCACAGTAATTACACTTCAGCAGAGCCCCATTTTCTCCCCTGACAGCTCCAAATCCATCACCCCACCTCCAGTGTTTGGACAGCTCTTTAAATCCACTTGGGATGAACACAGACATCTGCTCTGGGAAACAAGGACTGTCTTCTCCTCAGCGGAGAATCCGTAGTTGGGACTTCAAAGAAGTTTTAATCCAGTTTCTTGGTTTCCCAAAAACACTTTTGCCTTTCAAAAGCCATCTGATACGTCTGATCCAGCCCACATGGCCCTCGTGTGGCGCACAGACCACCCAGAAACACTCCTGGAAATGCAACACAGAGCCACAGAGCCCATCCCGAGCCATGAGGGGATGGTTTGGGATTTAAATTGTTCAACTCGGTGACAATTACCTCCCCGTGGTCCCTGTGCTCGAAAGCACCCACCTGGGCGTGCCTGAAGGGAAGTCAGAGCTTCCAGGAGAATGGGGAAAGAATTTGGAGCAGCAGGAGAGGCTCAGGGAGCTGGGAAGGAGCTGGAGAAACCCTGAGGGAGCTGGAGAATCCCTGAGGGAGCTGGAGAATCCCTGAGGGAGCTGGGAAGGGAATGGAGAATCCCTGAGGAGCTGGGAAGGGGCTCAGCCTGGAGCAAAGGAGGCTCAGGGGGAATTTCTGGCTCTGCACAAGTCCCTGCCAGGAGGGGACAGCCGGGGGGATTTGGGAACAGGGACACGAGGAGGGAACGGCCTCAGGCTGTGCTGGGGAGGCTCAGGGTGGAAATTGGGAAAATCTCTTCCCAGAAATGGTTGTCCAGCCCTGTCCCAGCTGTCCCCATCCCTGGAGGGATTTTAAATCCCTGTGGACATGAGGTGCCCTTGCCAGTGCTGGACTCGATGTCTTAAAGGTCTTTTCCAACCTGAAAGTTCCTTATGATCCCACTTGAACCAGCTCTGCTTTGATTTTTCCCCCAGTAAACAAGTTCAAGAAGACTGGAAATGTCACTATTTCCAGGAAGCACAAGTTGGAGTGTTCACTATTTCTGGGTTCCAGGAGCAGTTGGAATCCACGGGAACAGGCCATGCACTGAGAGCTGCTCTGGGAAACCACAGCGGGGCTGAAAGCAACTCCCTCCTCCCCACGGAAAGAAAGCCCCACTCTGAGGAGCTCCTGTTTTTTCTGATCACTAAAACTGGTTTGAAACGGGTCTAGGAAATTCAAATTACCCCTGAAGGTTGGTCCATGCTTAAACTGGGAAGAAAAGCTGGTTCTTTGTTCCATTTTTTCGACCAAAACCCAGCACCTTTACCACAAACACATTTGGTACTTTAATTTCTGAAAGAATAAAACATGACCTATTTGATCTGTATGAAAACTGATCCAAAACGGATTTTTCAAATTTACACATGTATTAAAATGCAAACTGCCCATGTATTATCTCAGCATGAAATTGAAGAGTTAAATGTTGAAATGTGTTCCTGCACCCCTCAGCCACACCTGTGATGCACCAAGCTGAAGCTGTCCCATATTTCCACATCACAACAGTATTAATGGATTTACTTTGGATTTGAAACTCAAAAAGAGACACTTCCAACAGGAAAGCCTGACAATTCATGGGAGCTGCTTCACGAGGGCTCTTTTGTTTCCAAGGGCCAGCCCCACAACAAGCAGATGGAACAGATTTTCATGGCAATGCAAAATTCTCATATAATAATAAAAGAAAAAGCATCAGCACATGCAGCCCATCCCAATTTCTATCAATTCCACTGGTCAGAAAGGTTTCTGAGGTTAAAAAGAGGCCACAAATGCAGACAGAAAGAATTCCCTGAGCTCACTCTGCCACTGAAGGTGGGAGGGGGTTTGGACTCACCTGCTGAACTTCGCTTTCTCCGTTCGATATTTTCTCTGTGTACACGAAGGAGTTGAATATCCTCTGCAAGAAAAAGCAGAAAGGGTTTGTGAGAAGCTTTTTTGCCACAAATTCCACAGGAAAGCAGCTCCGAGAGGCGGAGGGGTGAGGAAATGGGGTCAGAAAGGACGTGGGGAGTGTCCCAGTGCCAGCCTTCCATGAGGGGATCTGCTTTGGAAGGCAAAGACAAAACGTTTTCTTTTTTTCCAAACATCTGTTTATTTACCAAACTGCCAAAGTTCCACGTGCAAACTGTGACCCTTCTTTTGCTAAACACTTAACCCAGCACAGCTACTTTTAAAAGTTCTTGTTTCCAACTAAAACATGAGAGGCTGGGAGCTGAATTTAGACCAATTTCAGATGTGGAAAAGAGACAAGTGAGACCCGGTGTGAGCACAACCTCACAAATCAACATCTTCAACAGGAGAAAAACAAAGATGATGGATCAGAAGATTGAAGTGAGAGCTGTGTCCTTCCTTGGGAAGCTCAGTTCTCAGGGGGGCAAGTGGCAGACAAAGAGGAAAAAAAAAACCACTCAATACCTTCTTATATTCTGCTTCCAGACTGAAAAATAAGACTGGAAAGATCTGGGGTTACACCAACCCCAAATTCCTAAACAACCTCAAATTCCTAAAAAGTTCGTCTGATCACTGATACAGTTTGGCACTGGCTAAAGGCTGGTGCACTCATGAAAATAGTTTTTAATTTTTGTTGTGAGATAGGATTAAAAAATAAGTATAATTATTTAAAGTATAGAGAAGAAAT
>VXBU01004543.1:1452076-1464024 GCA_013400315.1 Bombycilla garrulus | reverse complement strand
GCTCCCGGCACGGCGCGGCACAGCCCGGCGGGAGGCTCCCGGCTCTCCGCGGCGCGCTCCCGTTCCGTGCCGGGAGATCGGGATGCAGAGCCCGGCACGGGTCTCCTGCGGCTGGGACACCCCTGCCCTGGCGACATCACTGCTGTCCTGTGGGTGGGACATCCAGGCTGCAGCACAGTCTCTGCCCCAGCCTTGCTTCGTGTTCACTTCAGTTCTCCTCACCTCCCTCAAACGCTAATCCTGTCCCTTTTCCGCGTTCATGGGATTAGAAGCGTTTGGGTTTGGAAGGACTTTTGAAACAGCAGGGATATGTTCAACTAGGCTGCTCAGAGCCTCATCTCACTTGGCCTTGAGTTTTTTCCAATGGGGCATTCACCACTTTTCTATGCCAGTGTTTCATCAACTTCACTGTAAAAAAATTTTTTTTCTTTATAGTTAATCTAAGTCAACCTTTTTTTAGTTTAAAACCATTACCCTGCAGAAGTCAGGATATTAAACAAGCTGAGGGTGCTGTGGTCTGAATTTCAGGATGGTCAGAATGACAGCATCTGAATTCAGACACAATTCCTCATCACAGAGCTGGAGGGAGATTTGCTGTGCTGTACTGAGAGCTGCTGTGCTGTGCTGTGGCTGTGCATCTCACACATCCACACATCCACACATCCACCTCACTGATCCTGGGCTGCAGCTGAGCATCACTGACAGGCAGAGACATTTTAGGGATAGTCTGGGCTGCTGCTCCTGCCCTTCTTGGAGCTCCTCATCTCACCAGCTCCAAACCAGCTCTACCTGCACATGCTGCAAAGCCCCACTGTGGAATTCATATCTGATTCATGCGTGATCAGAAGCCGCTCAGCCCAGCTGAGAACGTGTGGGTGTATAGCCCCATTTGCCTGCAGCCCCTGTAGAGTTTTACAAGTGGTAAACTGAGGCACACAGAGGGCTGCCTTGCTCAGGAGTGGCCCTGCAGCAGGTTGGGTCCCCATCCAAGAGGAGCATGGGGCAGGAGTCCCCAAGGCCAGCACCCAGTGATGTGGAGGCACTGTGAATCAGAAGTCACCCTGTTGAAGGACAATAAGACAACTTTTTCTGCTCCTTACCTCTTCAGATATTGTATTTAACTGAAATTTGATTGTCAAACAGCATCTGAAGCACTTCAAGGTGGTGTTAGTGCACGACTCCATGCTATTGCCAGCACAGGGCTGCAGAGTGAGGTGGCTTTGTGCCAGCACGCTGGTTTTTCAGCCCCATGATCATCCACAACCTTCTGCCTTGCCCAGAGGTCTGGCCTGTAGGCAGCCACAAACCCTCAAACCCAAATTTCCACCACAAGTGGAAGTGCTGAGTGCTACCAGCACCTCTGTCTGATTAGCAGCACCTTGGCCAAGATGTATTTTCCCTCTCTGAAAACTTTCCTGCTGCTGGACAAGGCGCTGCAACACGGGGCACAGGGAAAAGGCTTCTCCAGAATAAAGACAGAATATCTGTGCAAAATATGTAAAACATCCCATGTACGGTGAAACTGCAGTGGAGAAAACAAGGAGATATAAAAGACAGTTACAGCCCCTGCAAGAACAAGAACAAAGGAGGAACGGGGAAAGAGATTGTTCCAGTAATTGCCTCCCCCAGGTAAGGATGCTGGCACAAAAAAAGTGCTGCTTTTTGATTCACTGTTCACCTAATTTTGCTGCAGCAGCAAATCACATGTAAAATAGTGCATTTCACTGTATAATCAAGATAAATAAGCCAGCTTTTTCATTAAGGGGGGAGGGCGTGTGTGCAGATGCAGGCACTCTGCCCTGTCACAATAGGATGGGCGATACCAAGAGCACCAAGTCAAGAATAACTTGGATGCACCAAGTCCAGAGCACAGGCTCCCTGCCAGAAACATAATTTGTGAGACCTGGGCCAGGCCACAGTGTCCATCTGTGATTTGGCAGACAGGACACTCGTCCCATGCCCAGCTGCCCCCAGCAAGCACCTCTGATCACGTCCCCTGTGACAGAGTCACTAAAGAGCCACTGATGTGGCTTCAGGGGTCACATCTCTGCAGGCATAAGGTGTCCATGTTGTCCAGATCCGTGGAGAAGCCATTCCCAGGAGCTGGAATGCCTCATGTTTCCCCTAGCATGGGCCATTGGGCACACTGAGTGCAGCCTGCCAGGATGATAAGGGGCTGCACCACACAGCCATGAGGATGTGCAGATGGGAGAGAGCTCCTGCACGTGTAAAGAAAAGGAGAAATCTCCTGATGTTTATCTTTGCCTTCATTTGCATCTTCTTAAAATGCCTAGTTAGCCATGCTAGTTGATGTACTGGCTCAGGCACTCCTACTTAATCCAGTCAGCAAACCCAGGCTTTGAAAGTATTTGTCCTACATCTTCACATGATGCAACACTCACCGGTGTCCTTCGGGGCTGGACCTGCAGCTGGACACGGATCTCTCTGTGGTGGCCCTGCACGGGCAGCTGCATCATTTGGGAGCACTCCTCGGTGGTGTCCATCAGGAAAAGCATTTGGATGTGAAAGGGGATCAGCCCCTTGACCACAAAGTGGTGTGCGTTTTTTTGGCTAGTTCACCAGGAGGCACTCCTTCTGCAGACCCAAGATTTTATTGAACACCAAAGCTCTTTTTGTAATAATATGTACTTTGCAATATATCTTATTATTTAGTTCCAATGTCTTTACTGAGTGTGAATTATAATAGAAGAACAAGATGTGTATAAAGTTGTTTAATATCAGTTTCTGGTGTGATTCCTCAACTAGCTATGTGCATCACCTAGCAAGCCACCAGACCCAAAACCTCTGGATGTTTTAAAGCTTAAATGTTTGCTTGCTCAACTATAATGATGTTCCAACCAGCAGCCTGTAAATCTGCCACACTGAGGAGCAAAACTGCTGGAAAGTTTTGGAAAGGGGCTTGGGGAGTGCTGATAGCATCATTCACAGAGGGCTTTATGGACAAGAAACGTTCTCAAATTCCTTCAGCTCCTCGTTTGGGACTTGTGTTAGTACAGGAACACCTGGCTGAGGTGCCAACTCCTCTTGGGGCTGTTGTGTAGAGAAATGGATATGATAAAACTCTGGGTTTCCTGTAAGGGAAATTTCTGTCTTGCAGGTAAGGATAGAAGGAGCTTCCTAGGAGCTTTCCAACAAAAATCTACAAGGGATTTGAAATCTGCCTAACAAGGGGGGAAGAAAAGAGTTAAATCCTGACGTCTCAGCTCAGCCTTTAGTCAGACAAAACTTTTCCTGAGCTCTTGGAGATTTTTGCCTCGGGGATGCCCCACATCTGAGCTTCTTTCTTTCTCCATGAAGAGGCACCGAGGCTGTGCTACACGTGGGTAGCCCACCATGCAGCATGTTCTACATGCCAGAGCTGCTGCAGCTCTGCTGGAGTGTGAGCTGCAGTGAGGAAACATTGATTTCCAGCCCTCTAGGCTCCTCAGCCAACCTTGATGTCAGCCACATCCATCACACCTGAGCAGAGAGAGCTTTGGGAGATGCCCTGGCTGCTGAAGCACAGCAGCAACTTGCTTTGCTCCACACATTGGATATCTGAGCTTGAAGCTCCTGTGTATCCTTGATTCCAAATGCTGATGTTAAAGAAGCAGCAAGAACTTTGATTAAACACAAAACTGGCTAAATTTTCTTCCCAGTGAACTCAACATGAGGTGAGATGAACTACAGCTACGCTGACATCCCCCAGCCCGGTGCTTCCTCATGCCTCTGCTGCGTGCAGCTATTACAGAGCTCTCCAGGGAGCAGGGAATGGGTTGGGCTTTGCTTCTTCTCCAGCACAAAAATGCAAAAGAGAAACTCAGAGCAGCATTAATCACAAATTTTAGGGATAAAGGGTGGAGCAGCCATCTAGCTCCTCTGGTTGCCACCAGGTGTGAAGCCCTCAGTGTCCAACACACATCTGTCCCAGATGTTCCACAGCTGTTTTCCTTTTCCAATGCCCCTGCATTATCCCACTGCCTGCCTCGCCATGGGGCAGCCCACAAGCGCTTGTTCACATCGGTCTGCTGTGCTGGGAGGTGGCTGAGGGTTAAATGCTGCCAGCAAATCTCGCAAACATTTTGTTGGAAGCATGACAGCCTGGGGAGAGACAGTAGGAATGGCTGAGAGGAGGTTTCAGGGTTTCTTAAAGAATCACCAGCAAAGGTACCAGCAAAAACAGATTTAATACAAAAGCAACAACGCAACAAAGTTTGTTGGCAAGGTTCACTCTATTACTTACTAGATGGTTAAAGCACAGGGAGAAAAAAAAAAGCATACAAAAAATCCAAACTGTCAATCAATCCAAACTGATATAAATCCAACATTATCTATGTGAAGACTATGGGGAAGGGGAGAAAAAAGGATAGGAGAAGGTAAGGATAAAAAGGAATACATCCTAAAGGCACGACAGTTCTTCAATAAAGAGCATTAAACTTAACAGCACTTAAACCTAACTGATTTAACTTATGTTATTGGGTTAAGTCAAACAATATAGCATAGGATTCGTATAGGATTTACTATACCACAACAGTAACTAACCTCCAGGCCTGGCTTCCTTACAAATATAAAGTAAGAATCCAGGAGAGCAGCATTCCCAGGACATTTGATGTAGCACATGCACACCGACATAAAGAATCCGTACAAGATACCTGTAAGAAATTCCCTTCTAATTCAGCAAAATACTCACCTGGGATGCCTTTGGTGCCCCGCTGTGCACAAAAGCCTCTCTGCTTTCTTCAAAGCTCATCTGCAACATCAGCTGTTGACTCAGTAGGAGCTCTGTGATTTCTGCCCGCACACCTTGCCTCGTTTTAACCCAGCACATTTACATCTCCTTACCCGGGTTTCCAGGTAACTGAAGACAATTTTGAAACTCTGCAAGGAATGACAGGAGGTGAGTTTGGGAAATAACAGGCTGCAGCTTCTCTGTAATGGCATTAAAAGATTCAGAGGATATCAACACTCACCTCCAGTGCCACAGCCCCCTCGATGGGGAATTTGCCTCTCACTCTGCTTAGCTCTGTGGTAGGAGGCTCTGAGGAGACCCCACTCCTGATGTTCTCCTGATTTCTGCCTGAAAGAAACAGCCCTAGCTGGAGATTTCTCCTATGGAGGTGTAAGAGCAGGTTGCTCCCATCTCTTCCCTTGATCTGTCAGAGAAAAAATGACTGTGCTGACTTGGAAGAAAGAGGGGGAAGTGAATGTGAGTAACAGGCATTTGCAGAGATGCGTGTGAAGAAACAGCTGGAAGACATTGCCTAAATTGGTTACCTTCAGACTGAAAAGAAAGGTCTCCATCTCCATATGCAGATGCCTTACATCAGCACCTCAGACTGCGACAGGACCTCACAGAAAGCACCCATGAGCAGCATCCCTGAGACACAGACCTGCTATCCCACGTGAAGGACACAGGCTTCCCTGCTCAACTTCACCCAGGGTCCAGAGCGTTAATCTTGCTCCCCAAAATATATCCTGTCCATTTTCTTTTGCTACTCATCTTATTTGAAAAGGTGTGGTTTCGCTTCCCTGGCGCCTCTCCTGTGCCTGAGAAGTGTCAGCTCTCGTTGGTAGATAACAGGTTGCCTCACAGAGGGATGAAACTCTCCTGCCCTGATTCACTTTGCCAGTTCCAGCATGAGGGAAAATTCATCCCAGCCCTATAACTTTCATTAGCCTAGATGTAAGCAGACACCTCAGTGCAATAAAAGTTCCGAGCTTATTGCACGCTGTGAGCTGATACCATAGATAATGGTAATTAACTGCTCTGGGATGACAGTGGCTTATTGCTGGCTGATTTCTCAATCAAATTGCTGTTTTCCTTAAGCGTTCTGTAAAGAAATGGGCCTTGCCAGGGATGGAGAGAGCAGGAGGAGGCAGAAAGCAGCTGTGCGAGTCTCCAGCTCAGCACTGAAGTTTAACGTGAGCTGGGGGCAGGATCAGTGCATTTACCCATTCTCAGATTGATTTGTGAGTCACAGGGTTTCTGTGGGTGGGTGTTTAAAGGCCACTCTTCCCCATGGGCAGGGTGCTGCAGCAATCATATTTTGATGCTTACTGAAGTAAGAAAAAATTGGGGTTTGGTTGTGTCAGGAGGTACAGAAATTGCTGTCTCGTTTTACTAGGTATGGCTCAAATCAAGTCTGCCAAAACGGGTTCTACAGAAATTTCCCGTATTAAAGGAAACTGAGCAATCACATCCTCATCACCTTCTGTGCAGACACCTTTTCCAGCCCCTGATTTTGCAGAGCTGAGGACCAGTCAATTTATCCAGTCTGAAAATCGTTCTGTGTCTCCATGAGATGATCCACACATGGGAGCACATCTCGTTCTTCTCCACAGAAAGGGGCAGGAACCTCTTCTCAAAGCCTCCAGCTTCCTTCTGCTCAGTTCCATACACGTGGGAGTCGCTTCCAAGGCACATCTGCTGTTGAAAGGAGCCGAGCAACTTGGAGGGAACAAATACTGGCAATCAGCTTTCGACCTGATTTTATACTGAGTTTTCCAGTGAAAAAAAGGGACATTTGTAGTCTATCAGCATAGCACTAAACCACGTTAAATACGCCTCCATTTATCTTCAATAAGACCAATACTGTTCCTTATTATTGGAACAATGGTATATTTTTGTCACCCTTAATTATTAACTTATCTGGCTGAGATTTCTTAGTTTATTAAAAGGATATTCTAGGTGACTTTAACAGCTATACAACTCTTATATAACCAACATCTTAAACTCTTTTTTTTCCCCCAGCCATTCTATTCCTTTTTTTTTTTTGCTTTGCTCACAGCTTTTCTATTTTTTAATTTTTTTTGGCATCAGAAAGAAAACCCAAAGGGCCAGATCCTACAGTTACACTGATATTTTTGGAGCACGGCCTGGAGTTTTACCAGTTTACATCATCTGGGAGTGGGCCCGTGAAATTTTTACAACGTTGAAATAAATGAAAGCAGACAGGTGACAGAGTGACAGCACCAGACAGAGAGAATGGCCACAGCCAAGGAGTGCAAGCCTTAGCTTTATTTGGAGGAAAAGGGCCTGCAACTGAAATCTGGAACTGGGAGGCTAAACACACACAGGCAGGTTTGCTGGGAGCTGAAAACGGGAGAAAAATTTGGCCTGTACAGAAAAACAACTTGTAGTGTTTTTCTCTGGTGACACTGGCAAGCCTTCACCGTCCCCAAATGATTCCTGCAAGTTCCCACAGCATTTGCCACTCCAAGCAGGGAGATTCCAGAGGCAAGAGGTGGGAGAGGGTGCCCTGCAGTCACCCCCCACCAGCTGGGGTTCACAACTGCCTTCATGACCAAGTTCACCCTGAGCATCCTGAAAGTTTCTGGCACTTGTGTCCATTTTGTCACGAGTCTGAAATAATGCATTTATTGCCTTTCAGCGAGTGCAGCTCATTCCTGATGCCAGCACAGTCGGTGTCCCCAGGATCTCACTGATAGGAGACAGGGGAGCACCACAGTTTCTTCACCCACCTCTCCTCCTCACTCTCAGGGCTGTAAAGCCAGCTGATGGTTGCCGTGTCCCCCACTGCTCACCCACAGAGTGTGGCCTCCCCCAGCCTGTAGTTTGAGCGCTGGAAGCCCAAGTTCTTCAGCAGCCAGCTCTCCACACTCGCTACTGTGCCACAGCAATTTGGTTTCTGCCACAGAGGACACTGCCCTGGTGACAACGAAGGGAGGGCTGAATTCCTTTCCCAGTCTGGCTCTCTGTTTTGACAAGTGATTCTTTTTATAAATCCCAGACAGGGTATCCTTTCAGAGGCGGTTGTAAAGCTGGATTTAATGCACGTCACAGAGAATACATGAAAGCTCTCGTATGTCCTGCAGCACTGGGGATTTTTTTGGTGGCTCTGTGAACGTGCTGACCAGCAGCTGACCTTGCCTCCTGATCCAGAGCACAGCCACTGAAGGATAGGACACTCTGCTATCGTCAGTATTCTCAATTTCACTTCACACCCTGCATCTGCTTCCCCCCAAGGTGGTGATGGGCTCATCATGGAGGAGTGCGGCCTTGTGACATGATTATCACAGGGGATACAGCCCAGGTATCCTTGATTCCTGCAGCACCAGTTATTCCTTCTCTTGCTGAAGCCCTTCCCAGTGTGAACACACTGGCTGCAGCATTGAGAGGACAGAGGAAGGCAAAGGAAAAAGAGCAAAGTCACCTCAAGGACTCTGTGCTGGACCAATCCACATGGAGAGCTTTCCCCACCACAGATGTCAAACAAGTCCTTCCACATTAGGTCCACCTACGCCTAAAACCACCTCAACAATCTAACCTTGCCTAGGATTTCTGTTGGTGTTTCACTTCCCCTGACAGCTATCTGGAAGTTTCTAAAGTAACCAAAAATGCATTTTCCCTTTTTGACCCATTTTCCAAGGGCCACCCCACTCCTGTGCCCTGCTCCTCTTCAAGCCACCACTCCCTCACATGAAACATTTGTGAAACCTGAGAAGTAGGTCCTGGCAACAGATATTTCATTGATAAATACCTTTAAAAAAAAAAAATCTGGAAGCTGGTCAATAGAGCAACACCAGGTAAACACAGGGACACTGCGTTCCCCTACAGGCTATTCCTTCAGGATGACCGAACATACTTTGGATTTCTCGGCAGAGGGAGCTTCTCACAAGCAGTTTGAGCACCACCTCTCCCTCCAGCCCTCAGAAACACTCCTGTTTCAAACAGCACCAGCTTTGCACCCGTGCAGGAAAACAAAGGCAGGCAATTCCCAACCCTGAGTAACTACTGGCTGTTTTGTTTACGGATTAGGCAGCCTTGCAGTCTTCCCAAAATTCCTTATTACTTTTCATAACTATTCCTGTTAAATGCCTGTCCTTTCAATGTCCTGGTACTGCCCAGCAGCAGCTCTGTGGCAGTCAGTACCAGGGCTGTGAGAGTTGGAAAGAAAAAATGGGGTTTTTAATGCTTTTCAAAGCCTTCCTTTGTTGCCACTGAAGGCCTCTTGATATTATGAAGACAGAACTCTTCAGCCTACTTTTATGTGCAGCTCAAATGCTCTGTATGTTATGGCCATGCAGTGTGGCCAGCAGGATCAGGGCAGTGATTGTCCCCCTGTGCTCGGTGCTGACGAAGCCACCCCTCGAATCCTGTGTGCATTTCTGGGCCTCTAATGACAAGAAAGACATGGAGGGGCTGAGGTGTGTTCAGAGGAGGGCAGCAGAGCTGGGAAAAGGCCTGGACCACAAGTCTGAGGTTAAGGGAGTGGTGGGGGATCAGCCTGGAGAAAAGGAGGCTCAGAGGGGACCTTCTCAGTCTCTACAACTGCCTGAAATGGGGTTGGAGCCACGTGGGGGTCAGGGTATTCTCCCAGGGAACAAGGGACAGGACAAGAGGAAGCAGCCTCAAGCTGTGCCAGGGAGGTTTGGATTGCACATCAGGAACAATTTCTTCACATAAAGGATTATCAAACACTGGAACAGGTTGCCCAGGGCAGTGTGGAATTATTATCCTTAGAGAGGTTTAAAAGCTATGTGGATATGGCATTTGGGGTGGCGGCCTTGGCAATGCTGGGGGCACAGCTGGACTTGATGGTCTTAGATGGCTTTTCCAGCCTAAACAATGCTATGATTCCATGACTTTGTGTCCCTTTTCCCTGGCTGCCGGGACAAACAGCTGCATCTTTTATCCAAAAGCCTTTGCATGGTTACCAGCAAGCCCTGCTGGGTAAGGAACAGAGTCCTGTGCAGGGCTGGCAGAGATGAGCTCTCCTCAGAATGGGGAGCTCTGGCCAGGCCCCGGCTCTGCTCCCAGCACGAACGTGCGTGGGGTGAGCTCCACCAGGGAGCTGATCCCAGCAGGAAAAAAAAAAAACTGATTTCAAAAGAAAATGTTTAATTCTTCAGTCAGATCAGTTCTCCAACCTGTTTTACTGAGTGACAGCAGAAGCACAGCATGCCCAGAACAGCATGAGTGGGCGGATGGGATGGCAGGAGAGGGAGGGAGGGAGGAGAGGAAGGGAAAACGACTGCTTTTTTAAGAAGCGCTAACAGCTTAAACACACTTAAAATGTTAATTTAATTGAAGAAACTGAGGATTTTAGTCTCACCAAGCTACCAAGGGAACCTTAGCTCTTCCAACCAGGTTTGCAGATGATGTTTTCCTAAGCCTACATAGATCATTGGATGATGTTTTGCTCAAATAACTAGAATAACTAGAATTGAAAACCAGCAGCATTTCTAATACCTATCTCCCCTTCCCTCATCCCCTTCTATGTTCCTGTGCTCTCTAAACCTGGCATCAGTAACTACACAAGCAGTTTGACCATAATCTGGACGGTGGCTCACTCCTCTGCTTTCAGGTAGTTTCACATAGTTTCACATCACAATCTTTGAGCTCACCTACCCCCTTCTTGCTGCCTAGGGCCTTACAAAAACAAGAGCAAAACATGAAAAACATGATAAGCACTTCTAATGGTTCTTCATAAAAAAAAATTTCAAAATAGTATTTACACTGAAGGCATAAATATCCCCTTATGAATAAATGATGCTGTTATTCAATAAGCCCAGTGCTTGATCACATTCAGATCAGGAATAATTATTTAGGTCCTTCAGAGAGGTTAAAATAACCTCTCTTAGGGCATGGGAACCTTCTTTTGCATGAATAATTTCTATCAGCAGATGAACTGATAAATAAAAGCAGATAACATCAATCAGCTCAGATGTAAGAAGAGCTAGTGAGCAGACTAGGCACAAGAGCAGCAAATATAATTTGGCTATAAATAAATTTAGTCTGGAAATTAGGAGACCCTTTCCAAATATGAGAGCTGTGAAGCCTCAGTTTAGTTTTTCAATAAAAGCAGTGGGACAAAACCCAAAAAAGTAGTGTGTTAAAATTTCCATGCCTGGAATTGCTCCAGGCCAGGCTGCATGGGGACCTGAGCAAACTGTTCTAAAGGAAGGTGGCTCTGCCCACGGCCGAAGAGTTGGGGCTAGATGGTCTTTAAGGTACTTCCAACCCAAACCATTCTGTGAATGATTCCATGAAATCATGAAGTGGGGTTCAAAACAAAGCCTTCCATTTGTCTGGAGATGGCTGAAAGGTGTGGCTGGCCTGCCACAGCTGAGCTCTGAATCTTGATCCCTCCCTGTCTGGAGTTTCCATCTCCCAGCTATCAATCCTCTAAAGGACAAGGTCAGCATTCCTCCTGCAGGCAGAGAGGAGTCACCAGCTACCACTTGCGTTACATCACCGTGGCTGTGTCCTCACGGAACAGCTCAATTCATGTTCCTCTCTGAACCCAGTGGTGCCACAGCAAAGTCTCTGCCGTTCCAGGCTCACTGACAGCACTGGCTGTGCCAGGACCTCCTGGGGCTGCCCTTGGACCTCTGTCACTGTCCTCTCAAATAGCACATCCCTTGAGGGATTTTAACTGCAAAAAGCAAAGCCTCATCTTTCTCACAGACTTTATTTATCTTCTGTCACGTGGTTCCATCATGGATAGCAATTTTCTGCCACCGTTTTAGGGAGCAAGCTGTGTTTTGGAGGGAGGTGCCCCCTTCTTTATCCTAGAAATGGAACTGCATGGCACCTTGGACTTTGTGTCGGAGACACCTGCACTGCCGGGTTCTCTGATGCCTACAACACCAGGCACCTTGGACGGTGAGGGATGCACAGGTGAGGGATGTGGAGATGTTTTGCTCCAGACCCCAGCCTAAAGGCACCAGACTGCACCCCTTGCCTGGGAGACACTGACCCCCACAGCACCACCAAGGGCTGTCCCCCCTGCGACTGGGGTCCCCCCTGCCTCAGCCCTTGTCCTCTGCTCTGTATTCCACTCAGAACCAGTGCTCAGCCCTTCCTGGGAGTCTGACCCTGTCCAGTCCCCATTCCCAGCCTTGCCCGGGGTTCTGACCCTGTCCCGGTCCCCATTCCCAGCCCTTCCTGGAAGACTGACCCTATCCCGGTCCCCATTCCTATG
>VXBU01004543.1:1404783-1451660 GCA_013400315.1 Bombycilla garrulus | reverse complement strand
CACCCCTGCCCGGGGTTCTGACCCTGTCCCGGTCCCCATTCCCATCCCTGCCCGGGGGTCTGGGCCGAGTCCCCCCGTGTCCCCAGGCGGTGCCCCCCCCGCCTCGGGGGGGGGCCCGGTGGCCGTGGCGATGAGGGGGAGCGCGGGGCCGGCCGCGCGCAGCCAATCGGCGCCCTCAGCGCCTGGTCCGATCTCCGCGGAGCTCTCCGATTGGCCGTTGCCCTCCCCTCTCCTCACGCCTCGGCCAATGGGGTCGGAGGGGCGTGGTCCGGGCGGCGAGCGCGCGAGCGGCGGGCGCGGCATGGCGGGGTCCCATAAGGGAGCGCGGCCGTGATGGAGCGCGAGCGGGCGGTCGGTGTCATGTCGGCTCTGTGGTCGGTGGGCGCGGGGCTGCTGCTCCTGCTGCTCTGGGTGCGGCACCGCGGGCTGGAGGCCGTGCTGGTGCACCACCGCTGGGTCTTCGTCTGCTTCTTCCTCTTGCCGCTCTCCATCCTCTTCGACATCTACTACCAGCTGCGCGCATGGGCCGTGTGGCGCCTCCACAGCGCCCCGCGGCAGCACGCCCAGCGCGTCCGGCACATCCAGGAGCAGGTGAGGCTCGGCCGGACCGCGGGACCCCCGGGGTTACCGCGGCTTTGCGAGGGGACGGCCTGTCCTTGTCCCGCTCGCTGTCATCCCGCCGTCCCCGTCCTTCACCCCCGCTATTCTGCGCCCAGGGCAAAGTCCGGCCGGAGCGGGGGGAAAGCAAAGGGATAAGCGGCAGCGGGGCTTTCAGCTCCCTGTAGGGTTCTTGTCCCGCTGGAACTCCTGTGGAGCTCGCTGCCTGCGGCTGCTGGCACTGCGATGTCCCCAGGGATGTGCCGTGAGCCCGGCTGGACACGCAGCAGGCTCAGGGACACGCACACGTGTGTGCGACATGGGAACATCGGGCTCGGGAGCGTGTTCTGATTCCACTCGCGTCCTGCTGCTCGGCACCGCCGGGTCCAGGAAGTGTTTCATGGGGAGATTAAACTTTTCCTCCACCCAGAAATGCAGATGTCTGTAGTGATTCTGGTGTTTGTGGTAATTCTGTCACGTCCGCTTCTGCTTCCTGGCTTGTCTCTCACATGACAGATACAGATGGATTATTAATGGGCATGGCGTTATTCTCGGAGGGGTTGGGATTTTTTTTACCAGCTGTAGTAGCAACTCAGCTTTGAAGGAAATGCAGCTGTTTGTTCTCTGGGTGTTAACCACTGTGGCTTTGCAGAATTCATGGTTCATATGTGTGGCTTACACATTTTCCTTCTCAACTTTTTGTAGAATCCTAGGAGGCTTTAGGTTGGAAGGGACATTAAAAATCACCTCATTCCAACCCCACCATGCCATGGGCAGAGACATTTTCCACTAGACCAGGTTTTCTCTCTTTTCCTGGTCCTTTGCAGGCTCAGGCCACTTTTTATGTGTTTTGGGTTAGAGGTAAGATTATAAGACTGATAATACCTCCCTTATGGGAAGGGTTTTTTAACTCTGTTAGTGTTAGTTTTCTGAATCCTTCTGCCAAAAGAAAACCCCAGAGCTACAGGATATTAGAACTGTGTCCTCTACATAACTAAACTACTCTGGTTGTACTTCCTTTAGAAGTTCAGAGGTCTGCAAAGAGACTTGCAAAGCATCCCTGCTCTGACAGCTGTTGGCTCTTGCAGGTGCGGGAATGGAAGAAGGAAGGCAGCAAGAGATACATGTGCACGGGCCGGCCCGGCTGGCTGACTGTGTCACTCCGTGTGGGGAAGTACAAGAAGACTCACAAGAACATCATGATCAACTTAATGGATGTTCTGGAAGTAGACAGTGAGAGACAGGTAAGGAATTCCACCACAAAGCATTCATTAGAAGGGATTTTTACAGTTTTCCTTATGATACTCAGAACTGGAGGGATTAGATTCCACAAAGAGCAAAATTTTGTAGCAGAACTATCAAATTTCAAGGGTTTGCACTATGTGCTTGGATCGTTCTGTCTGAAAAACCCAGCATATGGAATTGCTTGGCTTTTATGTGCTGAAGTCTAAAAGACCAGATTGATTTATGGGTTTGGGCACTGAGCAACACGATGTTGAGGCAGAGGAGGAATCACTAAACAGTTCCCACTATTTTTAGTAGCTCTCTCAGGAAAGTGAGTCTCTGAGTTCTGATAACAGATGGAAGTGTATCCAGTTAGCCATATTTTGTCATCATTAGTGCTGAACTCTTGATTTATGTTTGTTGAAAATTGAGGGCAGGTTTTTTTTTTGGTTTTTTATTTTTTTTTTTTTTTGCTTTTTAGGTTGTTCGTGTGGAGCCTTTGGTGTCCATGGGGCAGCTGACTGCACACCTGAATCCCATGGGCTGGACTATTCCTGTGGTACCAGAGCTGGATGACCTCACAGTAGGTAAGGCTCTCTGATGACAAGAGATCCTCTGATTTTGCTGCACTTTCTTTAGGGCTTTTTATACACTAAAAAATTGCATTGTTTTAAAGTTCTAGAAATACTCTGTTGGACCTTATGTTCTTAGTGCTATTTATGTTATAAGTATTTCCTGGGTTTTTTTTAATATAGTCTTAAAAGAGCTTATAAGGTGTGTGTTTGCTGTAGATCACTCACATTTTGGAGTGTGTTTCATTTGATTTGTTGTTTGCTCTCTTGGTAAGGTGGCCTGATCATGGGAACTGGCATTGAGTCTTCATCCCATATCTATGGACTTTTTCAGCACACCTGTGTGGCCTATGAACTTGTTCTTGCTGATGGAAGCCTTGTGAGATGTTCACCAGTAAGACAAAATGTTACTTTGCTATCATTTACAATGTCATTGACAGTTATTGGTGTGGATATATGATTTAGTATGACATACTTTTTGCAGACTGAAAACTCAGACCTATTTTATGCAGTGCCTTGGTCTTGTGGTACTCTGGGTTTCCTGGTTGCAGCAGAAATAAAAATGATTCCTGCCAAGAAATATGTCAAAATACATTACAAGCCAGTAAGAGGACTGCAGAAGATTTGTGAGAAGTTCACTGAAGAGTCTAAGAAAAAGGAGAATAGTTTTGTGGAAGGACTTATGTATTCCTTGGATGAAGCAGTCATCATGACAGGAGTCTTGACTGATGAAGCTGAGCAAAGCAAGGTAAGTAAAGAGAAGTTACTCACAATGAAAAAAACACTCCCAAAATCTAACTGAAGCTGTACTAGGATGAAACCATTAGAAAATTGGAACAATCTCTTAACATAGGATTAAAATTTGGATCAGTCCATCGGAATATTTTAAAGTATAACCCTTTCCTACTATAACAGAGTCTGTTCTCTAAATCTCTTTCATTGATGAGAAATTATTTCCTTGTTCTAGCAAATAATTTAGTCTACAGCCCCTTCCCTGCAGTACTTGAGGAGGAAGAGAAGGTTCTTTTCTCATGGGCTGAAAAATGCTGCTTTGAACTGCAGTTATTCAGAGTAACTCTCTTCCCAGCAAGCTTTTAATTCTGTTAATAAAAACACAGTCATGCTAAGTGTTCATGCAACCCTCCACCTGGATGTTTCCTCTCTGCCATGTGAGATTTTGGGTTAATGGTGGGTCTAGGGATTGGCATTTTAGGAATTCAGTTCTCGCACATTCATGGGCTCCTAAATAGCTTGTCAGGGACAAGCCTTAAACCTTAGTGGCAAGAAAGGTAAGAAGGAGCCTTCCAGGTGATGGAGAGAAGGCTCCCTGGGTGTCTTGTGACAGTCTTATCCAGAGGATGTAACACAGATTCCTCCCAGGAAAGGAATTTGGGAACATACTCTGTTTAGCAAGGTGAACTTTTATCTAATGAATGCATGTTTTCTTGTAGATAAACAGAATTGGCAACTACTACAAGCCATGGTTCTTTAAGCATGTGGAGAAGTATTTGAAAGCTGACAGGACTGGAGTAGAATACATTCCTGCTAGACACTATTACCACAGACATACTCGCAGCATCTTCTGGGAGCTCCAAGTAAGACCTGTTCCAAAATTCAAATATATCTGCAGGAAGGTACTCTGCCCTTTCACAGCGTGGGTACAATGTACCTTCTTCCCCTTGGCAGCAACTTCTGTCTCACATGGCAGAAAAAAACAGCAAAGTTTGTGGCAAACTTACAAGTCCTGCATTTGGATACAGCAAATCCAAAGACACTTGTTCAAATATGAGGTGTTGTTTCAGAAACTCCTAATTTTTGGTTCAGTGCTTTTCTGAATTTTGACCTTAAGTATGTTTTTCAGCATTAAACCTTTGTACTTACTGAGTGATTTTCAAATTCAGATGGTGGAAAAAACGTGAATGTGAAATTCTGGCTGAAAAACTGCCACACCTAAAGTAATTGTGTAGTCAGGTTATTACTTAGAATTTCATAAATGTGTTTATTGTCATGTTTACTTAGACAAAACTTTATTTGACATTGTGAAACATTCCTGTTACTACATTTTGAATCTCTGGAGTGAGGTACCTGATCATTTCAGCTCCTGCAGAAGGTAAACATCAGTTGGCTGTGCAGGTGGTAATTAAAATTTTACAGCTTTGAAATGGTTTTGAGAAATTCAGTTATTCTTGCAAAACTTCTGTAAGATTAGCTCCTTGTGCACTCCTCCCTTGGCTGTTGCAAGATAATAGCCTGTGGCTCTCTGAACTTTATTCTCTGAAATTATTTGGGGCTGGGTATGTTGTGATTCATACAACTGAGAAGTGGTAACCAGACTTGGGGCAAGGCTCTGCAGCCAAGTTCAGTCCAGGCCCCTCCAATTTGCTCCTTTATATTTTAGTAGTACAGCAAAGTATCAGCAATTAAATTTATTGGAAATCTAGCTTAATATTGCCCTGAGGACTCTGAAATGTTCTTTTGGTCCAGTTACACATTCTCAAAAAAAAAAAAAGAGTTGAGCTCGTTTTTTCTCTTCTTTGAAGGATATCATTCCTTTTGGCAATAACCCCGTGTTCCGTTACCTGTTTGGCTGGATGGTGCCCCCAAAAATCTCTCTGCTGAAGCTCACCCAAGGAGAAGCCATCAGGAAGCTGTATGAGCAGCACCACGTTGTACAGGACATGTTGGTGCCAATGAAGAGCCTTGAAAAATCCATCCAGACCTTCCACGTCGACCTTAACGTAAGAACTCAACTGCTCAGAACGCAGCAGATCTCGGGTTGTTCCTGATAAGAGCTGTGACTCTTGGTCCTAAGACATAATATCCTGCTTGTGCAAAAGGTCACTGTTGTGTCCTGGGGTGTGCTGTGCTCTGTGAGTCCATGATGCAAGGCCACAGCAGAAATAAACACAGATTTCTGAAAAAGAGAGGAATTAAATAAAAGGGTCAAGCTGTGGTAGAAGCCAACACTTCTAAAATATTTTATCACTTAGTAAAGTTTGAGCTGATCTTCATCTAAAATGATTTGTGGTCTCACTAAATACCAACTGTAGAGCTTCCCTTTCTTGCTTTTATTTCTGAATTTATTTTAGTTAGTGTAGAATTTCAATTTTGATAATTTAAATTTTGGACTGACCTGGCAAAGAAAACTCTTCCTTCTCTTTTTGCTCAGAATGTTTATTCAGTTGTTGCTTTGAGATCAGGTGTGGTTTGTTTGTGGGTTTTTTGTTTGGTCTTTTTTTCTTTTGATTTCAAATATTTAGGGGGAGGAGAAGTAATTCTAGGAGGACATTTTCAATCTATTTGTGTTATGGTCATTAGAAAGTCCAGCAAAAAACAACACCAGGACAATTGGGAAGGAAAAGCTGAAAGCAAGGGTTTCAGTCCCAGACTGGGAGGAAATTCTCTTAACTCTTCATTTTGTGACATTTATTAAAGAGCTTAAATGATGATTGTGTAAAAAATAAGTGATGAAGTGTTTTCCTGGCCCTGCAGGTGTACCCTATTTGGTTATGTCCTTTCATATTGCCCAACAATCCTGGTATGGTTCATCCCAAAGGAAATGAAAGTGAACTCTACGTGGATATAGGAGCTTATGGAGAGCCCAAAAGCAAACAATTTGAAGCCAGGGCTTCAACGAGGCAAATGGAAAAGTTTGTAAGAAGTGTGCACGGGTAAGGAGCCCTCTCCTCAGAAAAGTGATAATGTCATACAATTCACACCCATGTGGTTTCATCACAGTTATTTATCCCACAGAACTTTAATGTTTAATATTGCATTAATTTAACAACCACAATAATTGAAAACTAATTTATATTTCTAATTTTGCTGAGTTTTAAATATGATTTCTCATATTTGATTGTGAAACCAGCCAAACAAAAGGACACAGTGGCTGAAATGCTTGCGGTGTAGTTGGGAACTGGGTGACTTCAGGTCACCTTTCAGCTGCAGGCTGCTCTGGGAGTAGAGTTTGCTGCTACAAAATACATCCTTGGAATTCATAGTTCAGGAATCTTAAAAGTTTGGACAGCTTCCCTGCCTGCCCTTGGGGCTGTTCTCCCTGCAGTCCTTGCAGCCTCACGGAGTGGCCCAGCCCCGTCCTTGCACCAGCATGTCCTTGCTCAGGGGGCCAGCCTTGGCTGTCCCTGCAGTCAGTCCCTGTGTGCTGGTGGCATTCTTTCCTCCCTCAAAACTTGTGCTCCAGAGCTTCCTTTTTCCCTGCCTGGGTTCTTATTACCCAGGACCGCAGTGGGCGTGAGGCATGTGCCCACCATCTGTCACGGACTCGAGCCAGCCCAATTTGCTGGAGCGGTGTCAGTGGAGAAGCAGCCACAGGCTGGTTTCTCAGGAACAAAAAGCAACTTCGTGGTATTTTTACACCATCAGTATAATTCATCCCCATTTCTATTTTGACCTACTTCTCAGTCTAACAGTGATCATGTCCCATGTGGCTGAGCAATAATGGCAAGGCTGCTTCGAGATGATTTGGGGACTGCAAATGACTTTGAGCTGCATGAAGTGATTTGCCAGAGAACAAAGCAACCCAAAGTTAATTTTAAGCTTTTTTTTTTTTTTTCATTAACTTGAAATTAATATTTTAATTTAGAGCTCTTTACTGACAAAGTTTGGTCTGTTTTCTACCTGTCACTGGGAAATGAACAATGGCTAAATGCTTAATCTTCCAGTTTTGTAATCACACAAAACAATAAAGCTTTTATGTAAGGTTGTGTTTTGCTGCTGCACTCCAACGGTAGCTGCAGCTTAGGGAGCACAGTGTGTAAGTGAGGAAAAGTCCACAGCTGAAGAAGGATTTAATTTGTAAATGGACCTTTGTTACAACATGCTTTGTTTACACTATGAATGTATCTTCTTGGCCTGGTCTCATTTGGTGGTGTCTTGCCTTCCTAGTTCTATTCTCAATGTCCAGAGAAATGAAAAAGTCGAAGGATGTATTGTTACAGCTGTCTTGAATGGATATTATAATGCAGGCAAATATCAGATTCTATGACTGTACCTCCATGGATCCTAAGAAAATAGGCAGAAAAAAATACTAAATCCATAAAACATAATTGACTGAGTGTCCCAGTATAATCCAAGTGAGCTACTGTATTTGCTTGTTTTTAAAAAGCATTGGTGATGTTTTGTTAAGTATTTGCTATTCACAGCTTGCACTGATTATTTTTTTTTAATATTCTGAATCAAATATTGTGTCTCAGTTAATACTGAATCTCTGCCTGCTCTTTTTCCCTTCTCTCCAGTTTCCAGATGCTGTATGCAGACTGTTACATGACCCGTGAGGAGTTCTGGGATATGTTTGATGGCTCGTTGTACCACAAGCTGAGGGAGCAGATGAATTGCAAGGATGCCTTTCCAGAAGTGTATGACAAAATCTGCAAAGCTGCAAGGCACTGAGCCTGGCTGAGCTCACCAAGCAATCAGGGAAAGAGGAATTTACCTATAGCTAGTCAGTATATCCTTTAAAAAAACAAAAAAAAAAAGCTTTATTGCTCTCCAAATAAGCTCATTGATGTTTAAAGGTATGAATTCCTGCTTTACACATTTATGTTTAGTATTTCTTTGTATGTTTTAAAACCAGTTTTCCAAACTCAGAGTGATTGTTTTTAAGAAATCTGAAGTGCTAGCCTTTGTATCTAATGTAGTGACATAGGTGAGTTCACCTATTTCCAAGCAGAAGAAGAACAATGGGAATGGATGAAGACACTGGAGTTACAGCAGCTGTGTGCCACAGCTGTATTTAACATGGCTCCTGAAAACACGAGGGAGGGCTCAGAAATAGGTGCCAAAGCTGAACACGTTGTCTAATTAATCATGTTGTTAAAAACATTTGCCTCCAGTCAGTGTCCTGGAGCAGCTCTGCAGTGGCTCATCCCTCCTCCATCCCCTCCAGCTGGGTGGTGCTGCTGCTGCTGGGCTGCTCACCTTGTCCTGCACAGCAGCTGAGCTCCCCAGGCACGGCTTCTGCTGGAAAACTGAGCATTGAGGTGTGAAGAAGATGCTTTTTACTTGTGCCTATCAGATTTGTACTGATTTTGGTTATGAAGTGCGAATGGATGTAGGTTTTTTTTTAGGTGTTTTGTAGTTGGCCGACAGTGCATTGGTTTTTTTTTGCCCCAAAGTATCAATGTTCTGGCTTTGTATACCACTGAAAAAAAAATGCTGCTATTTCATATAGCCAAATTTTAATTTCTTTGTGGGTCAGTTTATTTGGGTTTCTTTTGGATTTGTGTTTTTGGGGTTTTTTTTTTTGGTTGTGGCTTAATTTTAGTGCCTTATAAGTACTCAGTTGGAGGAAGATATGGCTTATCTCAGACTGTTCTGTCCTGGCCTGTAGGAGAAGGAAGTCAAGGCTGCATTTTTAGGAGGTTTGTTAGAGCAGGTGGCTGTGGATAAGAACTCTTGATGTGGATCTTGATACAGGCTTTGGTTCTGACTTGAGTGACATTTTGCTTTTCATTTTAGCTGGGTTAGGTTGATAGGCTTTGTAAAAGGACTGTTTCAGTCACCTGGAGAGGAAATGACAGCAAGTCCTGTTAGTTCCCTCTTCTGCTGCTCGCAGGTGAAAATGGCACAGTCGAGGACTTGATACGGTTGAGTGTAGAAGTGTGGAAATTGAAAAATTGTGTTTTGACCCTGTAGCCAGAATCAGGGTTCCAAACCAAGCCTGTGTCTTGTCCAAGCAGTACTGAAAATTGTTACTTGAAACCTTACTGAGCCTGAGGGAAAAGAAAGTAATTTTCTTGAGGCTTGTGCAGGGGTTAACACGGGGAACTTCTCAAACCAGTTACCAGGGGGAGGTGTAATTTTATTATGCGTGCTAAACCAATGATTTTATTTATTGATAGATGGATGTTTAAGGTCCAGATGAAACCAATGATAAAGCAGTAGCAGGAATAAGCCTGGGCTGTAACTCAGTGATGCACACTGTGTGCACAGGAAGGTACCCCCTCAAATCCTGCGCCGGGGCAGCATTCCACGGGGAGACACAGCCAGTGCAGAGTGTCCTCAGTGCTGCCCTGGAGCTGTGTCAGTGATCCAGGAGTGCCTTCCACGCCTCCTGGCTGCACCAGGGGTGCTCAGGAAGGCAAGTGTTGATTCTCAGGGTGTGACCTGCCTTCCTGCCCCCACGAGGGAATTGTCCCTGGGGCGAAGCTACGACTTAGCCCAGTGCTTGTGTGATAGCCTGCTCAGAGCAAGAATGGTTTGGTTAGCTTTGAAAGGTCAATGTTAAAACAGCTAGAGGATATGCAAATACTTCTACTTAGGCTGTGTTTCACTTATGTACTGATGATCTTTAGGTATGCACTGTGTTTGTTTTTTCCACTCCTTAATTTATTGGCAAACTCTGGATGCCGTGATTGGGTACTGCACTGTATCAGTCACACACATCGTTGCTGTTGCTCTCGGTTTTTGGTTGTATGGGCTGTTGAAAATAAAGCTCTGGCCGGCTGTACTGTTCCAAGGGGTGTCTCTTCATGAGCGACTGCTTGCTTTTCAGCAGCTGTTTGTCATTTCTCTCCAGCTTCTCGTGTCGTTCCACATGGCCAGCAATTACTGAGAGAAGTCTGGGTAAGAAACCCAAGGCATTGTGAGGGAGGTGGTGGGAGGTGATGTTTGTAGGAATGTCTTTGAAGTCTGTGAGACTTCACTTATCTTTTCCCCAAGACACACCTGCAGTAAAAGAAGCACCTCATAGCTGAGCCTTTAACCCTTCAGTTATGCCCCACTAGCTCCACAAAGCTTCATGATGCCAATATTCCTGATTTTTTTTACACACACCACACCACTCTTTCCATGTGGCATTTTGTCCAAGGAGGACTCTATTATCTTGGAAGGTCTCTTCCAACCTTGTGATTCTGTGACAAACCCCCATTTTGCATTTAGGAGCTACCCATTGACAGCAGGCAGTTACTTCATTATTCTCATTTCATGCTAAATAAAACTAATCCCTGCCTTGAATGAGCAGCCAAAAGAGAGAGTGAAGACTCAGTGCACTCTTCAGCCTGAGGAGTTTCACAGCCACCTCTTCTGCCTCCTTGGGAAGTGCCTGCAAGGCAGCTCTGGAGGCTGGGTGGGAGGTGTTCCTGCCCCTCCCTGGTCACAGCTGGTACACCTTCTCCCAGGGTATGCACTGCTCTTTTCCCAGGGAGAAAGCCAGGCTGCCAAGTGCCTCAGCCCTGCTGAAGCTGCAGTTCAGGAACCAAAGCCCTTCCCATCTTTAATCACACTGGCCTTGGCCCAGGCTGCATTTCATAACCCTCCTTTGCTGCCCCAGCAGCATTTCTGTCCCTCCCTCACCCACATCACTGCTCAGGCATTTCCCTTCAGAGACCTCAGAACAATGGCCAGGATTTCCTTAAATCGCTGCAGTTTTACCTGTGTTCCATTATCTCCCCCCATAAAATGATAATTGCAGATTAATTAGCATACTTAATCAGCCACAACTAACATGTAATTACACCTAGATTTAATTATTGCTGTCTGGTCTAAACACTTGTACAAGACCTGATAAACTTAACTAGGAGAACAACATGCTCCTGGTACATTTTTATGGCCAGGTTTTGTTGCTGCTGACATTTTCCGCTCATCTCACTTTCTCCATTGCCTCCAGGTTTTCATTCCCTGCTTATCTTTGCTACGGTAGCATTTTCTCAGACTCGCTTTTCTGTGGAGTTGTGGTGGACCTGGGGCCACTCAGGTGTGGTAACACCACCCAGAACAGGTATGTGCAACTCCTCTAAGGAGAAGCAGCGTTTGAAAGGATGTGGTTAACCCTGGGTGAGCTGTGTGTGCCGTCACACCTTCCTGGGGAGGATGTGCAGGCTCTGGCATCCTCTTCTCATGTATGTGATTTCTCTAGAGTCACAGCTGAAAATAGTTAATTACTGCTCAATTGCAGTGGCATTGCTCCCCTCCTTTAAGTCTCTGTGTTCAGGCAGGCAGAGAGAGGACAGGGACTCCTCTCTGTCATGCTTCCTGTCAGCCCTTTCTATCCCAGGGAAAGCATGGTACAGTTCCAGCAGTTTCTCTCTTGTCCTTTGCTCCTGGGCTTCCCCAGGTCCCATCAGCATTGTCATGTCAATTGCAGGCTCCTGGCTGCTCCTGAGGTTCCCCCAGTGTGAGGAACCCCCTGAGGACCCGGCTGATTGTGCCAGCCCCAGAGCCACTCACCTCAGCGAGTGATACAACAGCAGTGGCACATCTTCACCAAAGGGAGCCCACGCTGCAGGGGAGGGAGGAGGACACAGCTCCCACTGAGAGCCCAGCCAGCCTCCCCCAGGAGCAGCTCTGGCCACAGCAGGCCATAAAGGGTTGATTATCGCTGCAGGTTTGAGCACACTCACCAGTCACCTGCTGCCAGCTGCAGTGAAGGGCAGCAGTGTCACAACCTCCCCACTCAAAGTGTAATCTGAAAGTTCCCCACCAATTACAAAGATGTCTTGACCTCTTTCAAGCTGCCTGTTCCTCACTCAGCTGGATAAAGGAGAAGAAGCCATGTGGATTCCTGCTGTTCCTCCCTAGCCAGGGTGGACTGTTTTACACTAAAGCTTTCCCTGTCTGAGCCCTTTAGGCTTTGTTCTGCTTCTCTGTGGGGAAGCTGCCAAGATGAACACAGCTCCAGGAATGGGTACTGAGGGAAGGGCTCCCACCTGCACTGCCTCTGCAATGGGCTGCTGATGCTGCTAGAGGAAAAAATGGCTTTTAAGCAGCAGAGTGTGACTTTTTTGAGGATACCAGGAGCTCCTGGCATCTAAAGGGACTCAAACCCAGCTGCCCTCATCCATGAAGTGTATCTGCTTGCTTGCAGGTGCAACAGAGCAAAACTAATGGCAAGGGTTGTCCAAGCATCCCCTGAAAAGGGCAAAGGCCTGAGGTTGCAGCAGAGGGAATGTGGTCACTGCTGAGCTCCTGCCAGGCTCCCCTGCCTGTGGGCAGTGTGTGCTCCGTGCTGGGTGTGCTCAGCACATCCTGTGCTTCCACCCCAGCTGCTCCCAGCTTGAGCTGCGTGTCCTGGACCATCCTGTGCAAAAATCCCTGTGCAAGGAACTGCTTCACAGACAGTCTGGGAGATGAGAAGAGCTACCCCAGTAAGTCCAGCTCCCCGCACACATCCAGCTCTCACATGACTGCCCATCTCCCCAGGACTGCCTGCAGCCACATGCTGACAGCTCTGGTCCCCAAGCAGCACGGGGATGGTGGCAGCCCTTGCCATGGCAACCATCACTGTGGCACCCAGCATCTCCATTCCCCAGGGAATGTCCCCTCCCCTGTGCAGACTGGGCTGAAAAACAGCAGCGTCCTGGCAAGGAGAAAAAAAAACAGTGTTGTCTGCTCACGAGGAGCTGTCAAAAAGCACCTGAGGGTTACTCAGGAGGGAGCACCTGCTGCCAGGGGCCTGCAATAATTTTATATTCCCAAGCAGATCAAAGGCAGGGCCTGTAACCAGCACTCCACTGGGCATAAAAACATTGTCCAGCAGTTACAGTAGCATCCCTAGAGGGGATCAAATCAGTGAGCCAAGGGTGTGAGCCAGCACTGTGGGGTCATGGACCCTACAAGCTGTGTAGGAGCAAGTCCACGGCCGGACAGGATCTGGCACCACTCCGTGCTAACCCCAAACTGCAAATCCTCTGCAGGATGGAGAGAGGTCTGACCACTGAATGATTTGGCCTCTCACCTGCCCTGACTTCCCTAGCCCTGGCCTGGTATGACCTGGGGATGCTGCTGGAAAGGGAAGAACCATTTTCCACCCGCCCAATGGCTACTCTCACACTGCCCCCTTGATCTCTTTGGTGCTGGGCCAGGCACTGATTCAAGACAGCTGCTATTGCCGGCTTGGTCTTTCATTTTTCTTCTCCCCCATCCTCAGCATCTTTCCTCCCGGAAATGCCTCGGGGCAAAGAGAGAGGCCCCAGACAGGAGCTGAGCCCCTCAGCCTCACCCTGGGCAGGGCACGCCCCTCTCAGCCCATGCATTTGGCCCCGATGCCATAAATCAGCCCCGGCAAAGCAGCGGGGGAGCAGTTTGGTGAGAGGCTGCAGGGACAGCAGTACCTTTATTAGGTTCCCCCAGCACAGCTGGAAAAGATAAGGAGGCCAGACAGGCTTTCAGGCACACAACCCCTGAGCTGAGCCCCGCGTTCAGGCCTGTCTGCTGATTTAATAAGAGATCAGCTTTCCCTGCAGACCACTTCTCCTGTGTAGCCTTAAACCCTCCTGGTTAAAACGCTGCCCTGGTGAATCAATCCAAGATGGTTTTGTCCCTTTGATCAGCACAGCAGGCAATAAGTCACCGATGGAAACGTGTTTCACTTCTCTGGCTCCAGCAATAGAAATGCAGACAACCCTCCCGTCCTGAGCTGCCTGGTGAAAATCTCACAATTCCTGAGCAAGCAGGAGATGGACAAAGGGATTTGCAGTGTGGAGGTTCCCCACGGACACACAGCACCACCTGAGTGTCCAAGGTGTGACCAAATTCCACGGGGATGCATCCTGATCCTCCAGCCTCCGAGACAGCCCCAGCACCTCCCCCAAAAACAGCGTTTGCAGTGCCTATCTGATTGTGGTGACACAGAGGGAGAAGTAATTGCCTGACAAAAGCAGTGAAGGCTGCTCTGGGAGGGAAGTTGCCACCTGTCAGCCAGGAAACCTGGGCCAGATCCCAGCTCTAGCACTGAGCTGCTGAGGGACTCCCACAGGTCCCTCTGGGCACTCGGGATGTTGAGTCACCTCGCAGAACTGGCTCAACTGTTTAATGACTTTAATGCTTCTAGATAACCTGGGGCATCAAAGACGTGCTCTTTAATTCCTTGCTTTTGCCCATTTCCAGCCCTCTGTAAACAGCAGTTCACATGAGGACTTCACATTATAGAAGAATTGTGAAGATTTCTTCAAATCTCATTTTTAAAATCGGGATTCATTCTTATTTCCCTATATTTAAACAAGATTATTTAACTCTTCATTGAAGTGCTGTCTCCTCCTCCAGTGGAGTACTGCTCCAGAGACGTTAAACTCCCTCTGAGCTGAGGGAGGAGGCTGAGAAGTGCAGTGTGGAGGTGGTGACTGGGTGTCAGGCGATGTCTGTCTGCCAGACTGGATTGGAGAAAGCTGCAGTGAGCTAAGAAGGTGCTTTTGATCTCTCAGCCCTCCCTCAGGCACCCTCCAAGTAGTTCTGCCCCTGAACACTCCAGACATGCTGCCCCAAGACTGAGCCTGGAAGGGTCAGCAGATGGGCTCGTTGCTTTCAAGGACCCATTTTGCCCTGTCCTGGTTCTATTTATTGTTTTTTTACTGCTACATGAGGGTGGACACTGTGCAAGAACAATTCCTGGCAGATTAAACTCCTGGGCCAAGCTATGGAGTTTGACCTGGATGATGCCATTCCCAAAGTGCAGCTCCTCAGGGACAAACAGAAAACATTTGGCATCGAGGGCTTTGAGCAGGTCAATGGCCTGGGCAGTGTGGTTCCACCGAGGACACCGCTTTGGGCAGGTGAGGCCGAACAAACGCCAAGGCAGAAATGGAGCAGTGGTTGAAGAAAGACCAGGAATTCCCAGTCGGCCCCTGTGGAGCTGAGGGCTGTCTGCCATAACCACACTCTGGACATGACCCAGCTGCCCAAAGGATGAGCAGGGGAGGATGGAGCCGGCAAAAGTGCAGTTTGAGGTGATCAAGGTCAGTTCTTCCAAGGGCAGGATGGACAAGTGGTCACTGTCCCTCTGAACCGGCGGGACGGCAGCAAATCCCAAAGCAGCAGCCTCTCCCAAGAACTTTCTCAGTTCTCCAAAGCCCTGTAAATTAGGAAGGGACGCCCGAATCCTGACGGTCCCCGTCCCGGTGCCGCCCACCGCTCCCTCAGCTGCCGCCACTCCTCCTGGCCGGAAGGTGGCGCCCGCCGGAACCATCGAGAGCGGCGCGCGCCGCCCACCGGCCGCGTGTGTCCGCCCACGTGACAGGGAGGGGCTCCCGATTGGCCGCGCCGGCGGGGCCGGGCGCGCGCCCCCGCGGGTGTAAGTGCGCGTGCACGTGCTCAGGTGTGTGAGTGTGTGTTCAGGTGTGTGCGTGAGCTCAGGTGTGTGTGTGTGTATGAGTGAGCTCAGGTGTGTACGTGAGCTCAGGTGTGTGCGTGTGCTCAGGCGTGTGTATGAGTGAGCTCAGGTGTGTGCCTGTGGTCAGGTGTGAGTGTGTGAGCGTGCACGTGTGTGGGTGTGCGCATGTTTGAGTGTGTGTGCTCAGGTGTGAGTGCGTGCCCAGGTGTGAGTGTGCGCGTCCACGTGTGTGAGTGCTCAGGTGTGGGGGTGTGTGTTTGTGTGTATGTGTGCGTGCTCGTGTGTGAATGTGCTCAGGTGNGTGCGTGAGCTCAGGTGTGTGTGTATGAGCGTGTACGTGTGTGGGTGTGCGCGTGTTTGAGTGTGTGTGTGCTCAGGTGTGAGTGTGCGCGTCCACGTGTGTGAGTGCTCAAGTGTGTGTATGTGTGCTCAAGTGTATGACTGTGCACGTGTGTGTGTGTGTGTGTATGTGTGCGTGCTCGTGTGTGAATGTGCTCAGGTGTGAGTGTGCGCGTCCACGTGTGTGAGTGCTCAAGTGTGTGTATGTGTGCTCAAGTGTATGACTGTGCACGTGTGTGTGTGTGTGTGTATGTGTGCGTGCTCGGGTGTGAATGTTCTCAGGTGTGAGTGTGCACATGCTCAGGTGCGTGTGTATGAGTGTGCTCAGGTGCGTGTGTATGAGTGTGCTCAGGTGCGTGTGTATGAGTGTGCTCAGGTGCGTGTGTATGAGTGTGCTCAGGTGCGTGTGTATGAGTGTGCTCAGGGGCGTGTGTTTGCTCAGGTGTGTGTGTGGGTGTGCTCAGGTGTGCGTGTGCGTGCTCACATGTGTGTGTGTTCTCAGGTGTTCCCCCACGGCACCCTGCTGTGTCCATGACCGTGCAGCAGTACCTATACATCCCGGAGGGTGTTCCTGGGTGCGCACCTGGGTGTGTGCGTAGCCAGGTGTGTGTGCAGGTGCTGCGTTTGTGCGTGTCCGTGTTCCTCTGTGTCCTGGGTGTGTGTGCCCAGGTGTGCCTGTGCAGTGCTCGGTGTCCGTGCAGGGGCACATCCTGCACGGGATGTCCCGGTACAGAGTGCTCAGTGTGCGCCCCCAGGTGTGCGTGGGCCTGTGTGAGCTCTGGTGCGCACGGCCGGGTGTCAGGTGGGCGCACCTCCGTGCCGTGCGGCCAGCGCTGACCCTGCTCCGTGCCGCTCTCCCTCCGCAGGCCCTCTCCATCCCCGCCATGCAGGCCTTGCTGAGGAGGTGCTGTCTCCCGGCGCTGGGCGCCCGGCACCGCGGGATCCGGGCCCGGCACAGCAGCACCCCAGGCAGGGCCAGGCGCCTGCTGCTCTCGCAGCTCTTCCAGCCGCTGGCCCTGCCCGTGGGCGGCCAGGCGGGCTCCGAGGCTCAGCCCGGGGAGCCCACGTGCCGCAGCCAGCGGCTGATGCTGCAGGGCGGGCTCATCCACCCCACCAGCCCCGGCTGCTACTGCTACCTGCCGCCCACCGTGCGCGCCATGGAGAAGCTGATCAAGGTGATGGACGAGGAGATGCAGGCCGTGGGCGGGCAGAAGCTGAACCTGCCCAGCTTGTGCTCGGCCGAGCTGTGGCGCGCCAGCGGCCGCTGGGACCAGATGGGGCCGGAGCTGTTCCGCCTGGTGGATCGGCATAGCCACAGCTATTGCCTGGGCCCCACGCACGAGGAGGTGGTGACGGCGCTGGTGGCCTCGCAGAGCGGCCTGTCCTACAGGCAGTTCCCGCTGCGCCTCTACCAGGTCACCAGGAAGTTCCGGGACGAGCCCAAGCCGCGGTTCGGTTTGCTGCGCAGCCGGGAGTTCTACATGAAGGACATGTACAGCTTCGACAGCTCCGAGGAGGCGGCTCGGCGCACCTACGAGCAGGTGTGCGACGCCTACTGCAGCCTCCTCACCCGCCTGGGCCTGCCCTTCGTCAAGGTGCGCGCGGCCACGGGCAGCATCGGCGGCACCATGTCCCACGAGTTCCAGCTCCCGGCGGACGTCGGCGAGGACAGGCTGGTGCTGTGCCCTCAGGGACATTTCGCGGCCAACGTGGAGACGCTGGACGAGAAGCAAACCTCGTGCCCCACATGCGGGGAGAAACTCACCGAGACCAAAGGGATCGAGGTGGGGCACACGTTTTACCTGGGCACCAAGTACTCCTCGGTCGCCAACGCCGTCTTCTGCTCTGCCGAGAACAAACCCCGGCTGGCAGAAATGGGCTGCTACGGCCTGGGCATCACTCGAATCCTTGCGGCCTCCATCGAGGTGCTCTCCACCGAGGACAGCATCCGCTGGCCCAGCCTCATCGCGCCCTATCAGCTGTGCTTCATCCCCCCCAAGAGGGGCAGCAGGGAGGAGGAGGAGGGAGTGGCGCTGCTGGAGCGGGTGCACGATGACGTGGCCGAAGCGCTGCCTCACCTCGCTGGCGACTCGGTGCTGGACGACCGGACCCAGCTGACCATCGGCAAAAGGCTGAAGGATGCCAAAAGGCTGGGCTATCCCTACGTGGTCATAGCTGGGAAGAAGGTCTGCGAGGACCCCCCGGTCTTTGAGGTTTGGGATCAGAACGCCGGCCAGGTTTTGTTCCTCACCAGAGAAGGGGTCATAGAGCTGCTGCGTAAAGTGCAAGTCCCTTAAATGCCTCCTCTCTGAATCTGTCACCTCTGCTGCAGTGAGTTTATCTGAGCAGCCCTGGCGATGGCTCTGGGTGAGCAGAGACAAATCCAGCTCACGTCAGAGCCAGCCATGATGTCCTGCAGGTGCTGAGGTTGATCTGGAATCAGCCCACACTCCCCGCAGGGCTGGGGACATTCCTCCCTCTTGGTACAGATCCCTGGAAGCTGCTTTTTCCAGCACTTGTGTGGCTGTGGGAGCACTGGCAGGGCCATGCCCTCACTGCCTGGCAGGGACAGACTGACCATGATTCTGGGAGAGAGACAAAGGAAGGTGACTTTCCTCTGTTTGCCTCTTTTTGGGAACACCCAGGTCCCATGAAGGTGGAAGATTGCCATGCCACGTGCAAGGGCTCCCCTAAGGAACAGCTTGGTGCCGTCCAGCAGCACTGACAGGACAGGGAGCTCCTAGGAGGGGATCACTTCACCCTATGCTACAGCTCCTCGGCCCGAGCTCTAGAGATCAAGAGCAACATGTGTGCCACTCTAATAAAATCACAGAATCGTTTGGGTTGGAAAAGGCCTTTAAGATCATTGAGTTATTAATCTGAGCTAGCAAGGCACCACTAACCCGTGCCCCCAGGTGCCATATCCACTGCCTGTTCCACCTCTCCAGGGACGGTGACTCCATCACTTCCCTGAGCGGGCTGCTCCAATGCCTCACAACCCTTCTGATGAAGAATTTTTTCCTAACATCCCTGCTGCGGCTGGGGCGGGGCGGTGGCTCGAAAGGAGTGGGGCTGGGGCTTATGCCGAGGCTGGTGAGATGCTGGGGTCGCTCGGAAGGAGCGGGGCCGCGATTGAGGCGGGGGAGGCTGGTATGCCGGTGCCGGTGCGATGCCGGTGCGATGCCGAGACTCATCGGAAGAAGCGGGGCCGGGCCCGATGTGGCGGGGGCGGTCGCAGGCGGGGCCGGGCGGAGCAGGAGGAGGAGTAGCAGGAGGAGCAGCGGGAGCATGGCGGAGGCCGAGCAGGATGGCGTGTCCGGAGGCGCGGAGCCGCCGCGGTACCGGGGAGCGCTGCACCCCGACAAGTGGGAGCAGGTGAGGCGGCGGGGCCGGGCGCGGGGCCGGGCGGGCCGGGCTCGGGGCGCCGTGCGCCTGTCCGTCTGTCTGTCCGTCCGTCCGTCCGCAGGAGCTGGAGGCCATCCCCATGTTCATGAAGCGCTGCCCGGCCGAGATCGANGCGCTGCACCCCGACAAGTGGGAGCAGGTGAGGCGGCGGGGCCGGGCGCGGGGCCGGGCGGGCCGGGCTCGGGGCGCCGTGCGCCTGTCCGTCTGTCTGTCCGTCCGTCCGTCCGTCCGTCCGCAGGAGCTGGAGGCCATCCCCATGTTCATGAAGCGCTGCCCGGCCGAGATCGACGCGGCGCGGCAGCCCGAGCTCGCCTGCCTGCAGTCGCTGCTCTTCGACGAGGAGCGGAGCCCCGCAGGTGCGCGCCGGGCCGGGGGTAGGGGTAGNTCGGGGCGCCGTGCGCCTGTCCGTCTGTCTGTCCGTCCGTCCGTCCGTCCGTCCGCAGGAGCTGGAGGCCATCCCCATGTTCATGAAGCGCTGCCCGGCCGAGATCGACGCGGCGCGGCAGCCCGAGCTCGCCTGCCTGCAGTCGCTGCTCTTCGACGAGGAGCGGAGCCCCGCAGGTGCGCGCCGGGCCGGGCCGGGGGTAGGGGTGCGGGTGTCCCCGTCCCTCCGTGACCCCGCTGCGTCCCCGCAGAGCTGGCCACCATGTACAAGAACGAAGGGAACGAGTACTTCAAGGAGAAGGACTACGGGAGAGCGGTGGCCGCCTACTCGGAGGGGCTGCGGAGGCGCTGCGGGGACGCCGAGCTGGACGCGGTGCTGCTCACGAACCGAGGGGCTGCACATTTCCACCTGGGTGAGGGGCCTCCGACTGCCTGGGAGCACGGATCCGCACTCCAGAGCTGCCTTTGCTCCCCGCTCGGGGTTTCCTTTTTGGTTGTTTTGGTTCTGTCATACGGCAGAGTAAGTAGGTTGTCCATGAGAAGGAGACTCCTTGAATCCTGAAGGTCTGGCTCGCTTCAGCACATGGCTGCGTGCAGGGTTTGTTCTCTGCTCCTTCCAGCTGTTACCTCGAGCCTTGGCTCCAGGACAGGGCAAAAACAGTGGTTCTTAGAATCACATCTAGTTTGGGTTTGGAAGGGACCTTTAAAGGCCGTCTGGTCCAACCTCTTTGCAAGGAGCAGTGACATCTTCAACTAAACAAATTTGTTCAGAGCCCTGCCCAGCCTGGCCTTGAATGTTTCCAGGGATGAGGAAACATGTCCACCTCTCTGGACAACTTCTGCCAGTGCCTCACCACTCTCATTTCTTCCTTAAAAAAATTTCTTCCTTATATCTAGTGTAAGTCTACCCTCATTTAGTTTAAAACCATTGATGATTTTGGAGGTGTTTACCAATGTTAATAATTCTGTGACTCTCTTCCAGCTATCACCATCCAACCAACAGTCCATGCAGCAGCAGGGAAGGTGTTTTGGGCCTTTTAATGCTGCTGTGTGTAGCAGCAGGGAGGTGGTCTGCTCACACCATGTGATTTACCTCTCACCTGTAGGGTTGATCCCTGTCCTTTCACTTCTTGTTCTTAGTTTGCTCTTTTTTTTACCCTCATCTCACTTCTGCTGAGGTGAGAGGAGGGTAAAAACAACGTCGTGGTTGTAGAAACAGTGAATTACAGGATCTCTGCATAAACTATTTTGTCACCTTTGTATCTGGTTGCATTTTAAATACAAGTGAAATACAACTTTTACTTGCTTTACAGGTAACTACCGTTCTGCTCTAAATGACGCCATCCAAGCCAAAAAGCTGAAGCCCACCCATCTCAAAGCCATCATAAGAGGTGAGAGTTAAAGATGGTGTTGCTGCATGGAGCACGAGGGGCATCCTTTCCAAACACTTGGCTGATGTCAACTTGACTGCTTGTGCTGTTACCAGCACTGAAACAGGCTGTCGTTATTTGTTGCCTCGTTTCCTTGCATGTTTCTGGGGGTGTAATAATTTGTTTTTAAAGCTTAAATGACTGTGAGTGGGCATCATACTTTGTTTCTGGACAGAATTTGTTTCAGAAAGGGAAAGCAGTTACTGGAAGAGATCTCCTCGCTTGTTATTGGTGTTTCTCGCCAAAACAGAGCTCTGCCTTTTACTTTGCATTTTCAATCAAAATATCATTTTGTTCTTCATCTCCTTTATCTATATGAGCCTGTTTCTGTAGAGTACAGCATAACTTTTCCTGTTTTCCACAATACTGTTTTTGAGGTCTGTTCTTTTTTCCCACTCCACATAAATCCCTCTTTTACTTTTCCTAACAAGACAAATACTGAAATGTTAATTACAGTGATAAAATTTTGTTTGTAACAGACACTTTTAGCATAGTTCTGCTGATTTCTGTGACTAAGTGATATAAGAACCGATGAAATACTTTAAATTTATTTCTCAGATGACCTGCTGGAAGTTTCTGGTCGAACATGACCACGCAAGACAAAAAAGTTTAGTGCAGAAGCACCAGGCATAACTCTTGATAATCACCACTTTTGTAGTAGTTGTACCCTGACTCTGAGACTGGAAACTAACAATATTAATGCTTCCAGGAGCTCTCTGCCACATGGAGCTGAAGAATTTCTCAGAAGCAATAGCGTGGTGTGAGGAAGGCTTGCAGATAGACTCAACAGAGAAAAAGCTTGTGGAAATGAGAGCTAAAGCTGACAAATTAAAGGTAAATATGAAGGCAGCCTGGCAGGGTTTGTCTCTTTGGGGTCCTTGGAAGGAGAGTGCTCCATCCAGGTGTCTGTGCAGTCAGGGCACCTTCCTGGCGACCCAAACTGATTTCTCCACCTCCTCAAGGAGGAGCAGTGATGGGCACTGCCCTGCTCTGTGTGACCACGGTGCATCCTTTTCTTGGCTGTAGCGAACTCAGGAGCAGGATGCCAGGAAAGCAGAGGAGATGGAGAGCAAAAAGCAGCATCAGAAGGAAGCTTTGCTTGCAGCAATAAAGGTGAGTCGCTGAGAGGGGGTGGTTTTGTGTGGTTTGGGGTTTTTTCTCTCTCGTTTTTCTCTAGAAGTTGGTTCTTATAGATTGGCTTTTAAAGAGTAGAGCAAAAAACAATTGAGTTTAAACCATGATTCTTCAGGTCAGCATGGCTCCAGCCCCACCTCCCAGCTTTCTGTATTTCAGGTAACAACTAATGCAAGGTACAGGCCCAGTGTTAGGAGGTGGGCTGAGCTTTGTGAGTGCTCTGGCTCTGGGCTGTAGCATCACATCAGCCCAGTGAACCTGGCTTTCTGTGCTGCCCACAGGCATTAATTCTGTGGAAGAATAGAAGATAACACTTCAGTAGATTAGAACAGGGAATCAGTCCTGGATCCTCTCCCTCCTCAGTGAATGTTTGGGCTACAGTAAAATATTTTGGGCTCTTACATACAGTCAGATCTCTTCTGCTGTTGTCTTTCCAAGCAAAAGAGTGAGCTTTCTTCAGTTCTCTGAAAGAATCGGTGTTCTCAGGGGCTGGTGTGTGTAGTTGCACCCTGCTAGTCCCCAGAGAAGAGGATTTTAGATGCATCCCTTTCCACATTTTCTTTCCACATGTGGGCTCCTCTGGATTCCCACTTCTCATTTTTTATGAGGGTCTGGATATCTGGCTGAGGTTCTGGGTTCTGCTGAGAAGTCCAGTCACCTGAGTGTGATACTGTGGGGAAGTTTTGGATGATGTGTTTAAGAGCTGACTCATTAACAAGGACTACATAATTTGACCTTCTACTAACTGCTCATTTTTTGTTCTTATTCTCCCCACCATAACTGTTTGATTTTTAGTTGGTTTTTGGTCTTTTCCCTACCCTCCCCTCCAGGAAAGGAATATCAAGCTGGTTCTTGAGCCTTCAGATGAAGAAGAGGAAGTGTCAGGTGGCCTGGCTGAGCTATCCTTGGACGGGTTCCGCTCTGACAGTGCCACAGGGGCAAAGGTGCAGCTGGATGCTGATGGCAGCCTGAACTGGCCTGTCCTCTTCCTGTACCCTGAGCACGAGCAGACAGATTTCATTGTGGCTTTCCATGAGAACTCCAGGTGAGTGCACTGCCAGCAGCATCCTTGCACAGAGGAGGTGTTTGAGCAGATGAGGACAGGAGGCGAGGGGAGCACTGCAGTGCTGGTGGATTCCAGATTTCTGATCACACAGCTGACCCTGCTTTTGAGCAGGAGGCTGCACTAGATCACCTCTCCAACCTGAATTATTGTGTGATTTACATAAATTTATAGTGTAGACAAACACAATCAACCAGGGTGGCTAAAGGGGCTTGCAGTGCAAGCTTAGAGCTGTTTTTAATTAGTGGCCAGGGATACCTGTGTGGATCCACACGTGTGGATTTTCTGTTTCAAAGCTCTCTAAATATGGTGTCTCAGAAAAAAAGGTTAAATTTAAAAATTATGAAAAGCTTCCAAAGGGGACCTCTCATAATCAGCAGTGACCCCAAAGTTCTCCTCAGGGCTTTCAGCAGATTTGGCTGAAGTGCTGCAGGCCTTTCAGATTGTGAGTGACTGGCAAAGTGGGAATTCCACTCTCCTTGATGTTAATTTCAGTTTCTGATCGTGTAGTATTAAACAGACTTGGAATATGTTACTTTTTGTTTGTTGGAAGACATATTCCTTAGATCTATTAATAAATTTAGGACTTAAAATTACAGTGCAAGCAGGTTAGTAAAGTTGTAGTACTTCTATGCAATGTTCGCTGTGCCTTTTTGTGACTAAAGGAAGTGGAAATAGATTTTTAGAACAAACTGGCCTCCAACACTCCTCAGGTACCAAAATAAAGAAGCCTTTGACACACAGACATATTCTCCTCACTCTGATCTGGTGAAGCATGGGACTGTGTAGAAGGAAAATCCATGTCAGCTGAAGTGCAGGGTGTTTATTTTGACATCTTTTTTCAGTATGAAAACATAAAGTTAAAAATAATTTGGTGTTGCACTGCTCAAATTTGAAGCCAATAACCTGAGTTACAACAGGGCCTTGGATTCATTGGGGAAGTGATAAGTCTGAAGGGAAAGAACTATTGGTGATCTAAACTTGCTTTCAAGTCTGTTGTTCCATTTGCTAATGTATTTTTGCCATCATTCCAATGCAAGTCTACAAGTTATCGAAGCTGAGCACTTTGTCTAAGCTGACCAAGTGTATTTTGGCTTTTAGGTTTATTGACCATTTAATGGTGATGTTTGCTGAGTTACCTCCTTGGGATTTAGAAAAAAAATACCTTCCCAACAATCTTCAGGTGAGAGGTTTGACTTTCCGTCAATTTCAGGGTTGTTACGTTGTGGGGTTTTTTTTTATTTCTGGAGTGAGAAAGTGCACAGCTCTGAGGGTATGAGAGTGTTGGCATCTGTTTACTGTGCACAGATGTGAAACAAGACTTATAAACTCAAACATTGCCCACATGTGCTGACAGAATTCACTTACAAAAATGGAAATTGTCTTCCACTTACATTGCATTTGACAGAAGGTATTTATAGATATTGCTTAGATCCCATCTTTGTAACAACAATTAAGATTTAAACCGTCAAGCTGATAGGTGGCCTGGTTTTTTTAATTGCATTGTGGAGTTGCTCAATACCAGTAGGAAAACACTATTTTAAAAATAGTTTATTTTCAGAACTAAGTGGACTTACTTAAGCACATAACCAGATCAAGGTAGTATATCTCTATTAACCCTTTGGCAAAGGTGGGTTGTGAGTTGGTCATGGCTGCAGCAGGTTTTGAGAATTTTTCTGAAGTTGTGCATAGAAGGATAGGAATGTTTATTTTTCATTTTCCACTTCTGTGCCAGGCAGCATCACAATCCTATGCACAGTGAGCAGACAGATCCAGAAGGACAGTGGCTGTGTACTTTTCCAGGTTAAATCCTGTGTGTATTTACAGTCTAAGGCACCATTGCTGGATTTTAATCTCTTAAATCAACTCTGTTTTGTTCAAATACCTCTAAACCCACTCAGTTTATCTCATAACATGGCTGCATTTCACCTGTTAAAAAGCAGCCCTTAGATGTGGATTGATGGCCTGTAAAGCATGGCAGCAGCCAGTGTATTTTACCTTCCTGCTGCCACTGCCAGGAGAACTGGAGCTGGTTTATACAGGGAAAGCTTGGAATTCACACAAACCAATTTCTGCATTGCTGAATTTTGTATCTGACAGTCAGGTCAGGCTACAGAGGTTTGATAAACCTCCAGCTGATAATGGTGTGCTGTTACTGGGCTTTCAGCAGCTTGGTGCTTTCCTTCATGTACCTTAGGCGTTTAATAACTCCTCCAAATTCTTTTCCAGCTCTATTTTGAAGATGAAAAAAGAGAAGAAATGTATGAGGTGGACCCAGAACATACATTGCTACAAGTGCTGCAGCATGAAAGGTGAGGCTGTGCCTGTCCATGTCCAGGGGAAAAAAAGGCAAAAAGTATGAGGTTTAAGTCCAGTTTGTTCTTTAATAGTCCTAACTCTTCTCTGACTTAATAGTCCTGCTTCTTGAAGCTACAAAGCTGCATGGATTTTGTGCCTGGCTTTAGCAATTTACATATGTTTTCCCTGCAAAAAAAGAACAACTCTTTCCAGGACTGGATGGAAATGGGAAAAGGAGCTGGGCACAGCTGAGCAGCACAGAAGGGCTATTCCAGATCCCATCTACACAATACTATTTAAAAAAAAGAAAAAAAAGAAAAACAGGCAGCAGCCTCTAAAGAGGATGTTGAAGGTTAACAATGCTCTCGCTGTTCGTACTGCTGCGTGAGCAGCCCCTGGCACAGCACGCAGCACTGTTCTGCTCTGAAACTGCCTTTAAAGAGTTGTGCTGTTATTGAGAGAGAAGAATTTGCTGTTTGTGAAGCCAAGAAGTTCCTGTGCAGCCTGTGCTGGAGCTGCTGCCCAGCGTGGGGGGCTCAGTCTGTCACGGGGGGAGCGGCATCTCCGTCACTCCATAAAACCCAGCAGTGCCCAGCAGCCCTCAGATTTCAGGCTGCAAAGAAACCCTCTTCCAGAGGGAGAATAACAGCTGCCTTAATTAAAAGAAGCTGTTGGGAGATGTTGAATCATGAAACACTCCTCCTCAGATGTGCTTAGCCCTGGCTCCAAGAGGCTCTGCTAATCAGCACGAAAGCTCCTCAGCAGCCTTTGGGAGGTCAGTCTTTATGGAGCTGGGCAGGAGTCGCTTTGCAGGACTCTGGGCCAGCTACAAGGAAGCCAAGGACTCCTTTTAATCTTTGCAGGTATTTTGTAAAGGCCGGGACCCCGACAGTTTTGGTATTTGCCAAGCGTTCTCCTTTCTCTAAGAAATACTTCTCTGGCAAGAAAGTGCATCGACTGTAATGAGCAGGAAAGGAACAAGGAATCGTGTGCACGAGGTTGCTGTTTGTTAGCCCAGCTCCAGGCTGCAGACTTCTGCTTGAATGAAAATACCTTGCACTCTTCAGGGGAGGAAAATAATCTTGGCACACAGGGAAACTTCCAGGGGAGCAGAATAGGAGAAGGAAGGGCTAACATGAGGGGATTATTTGTTCAAAAGGGACCCCAGCTGGCTTGCAGAAGGTCTCCTCTATGATAGGCTGCATGTGGTTTTGAAATAAACCTGAGGCAGTGCCAAACACTGTTTGTGGTTGCAGTAACAGCAGCTGGGGATGTACTTCCCTACCTGAGAAGAATCCCAGATTTCCTCGGAGGTGAGCTGTCGCTGCTGGGGTTCAACAGCAGCGGCCTGGGGCGATACCTGCCTGTTGCAGAGGGGTGGATGCTGTCAGGTTCCTGCTGTTTTGTCGCTGCTTGGCTGTGCTGCTGGCCAGGGTACAGCAGAGCTCTTTGTGTGGAGCAGTGTGTGACTGGCCCTTTTGATACCTTACTGAATGTCCTACACACCCTGGAATAAACATGGCTATTTTAAGTAGACTGACTTCTGCCTAATGAATGAAACAAAATTTTTCTTCTCACCTTGTGAAGTACAAGAGAGTGACAGACACTGATTGTAAACCCCAACATCACACCCTTATCCATTACATCAACTGGTACAGCCAACATGCGAGGTCTTCTGCACTTCTGTATTTGTGTTTGGCTTTTAATTAGAAGTAATTCTCAATCTCTCATTTCTTTCTCTTCAGCATTCTCTGTGTGACTGCAGGAATACACTGCAGTTTTAGACGCAGCTAATGCACGGGGCATTAGAAAGCTGTTCAGCCATGAAACACTCCTGCCTCGATCATGGAGGCTGGCTGCAGGCAGCTCTAGAGAAAACATTTCCACATCACTATTGCTAAATTCCTGCACCGTGCACAAACACAGCCAGAGTATCTCCACCTGAGGATGCTGCACTTTAATGTCCAAAGCTGGGGGTTGCTTTACAGCAAGGCAGCAGGGGCTGAGCTCTGGCCAGCCCTCACCTGGCAGCGTGCTGCCCTCAGAGGGCAGAGAGCTGTGCGGCCAGGTGTCCCAGGCTCAGCCCGTTGCACACGATGCACAGGAGGTTGCAGAGGGAGGACAGAGCGTGGTAGAGGGCGAAGCGCCGGGCCAGCTGCCTGTAGCTGGGGCTGGAGGCCTGGAGCCGCCTGCGGGGCTCGCTGGCTGCCAGCCCCTGCTCCTGCCCCAGCCCCTGGCTGCGCTCCACGAGCTGCAGCTCGGCCACGGCGTCGGAGGTGACCTGCCCGAACCACTGCGTGTTCAGCACGGACGCGGCGATGCAGACCAGGAAGACGATGATCTGCGGGGAGCAAAGCCCGCCCTGAGCACCTCGCACGTGTGGTGGGTGGAATTCCCCCCCAGCCCCCTGGCCTGCGGCAGTTTGGGTTGTCGTGGGCTTCTTTGAAGCAGAGCTGCGCTTGGGTCTCCGTGGTTTGCGAGCCAGCCTCGGTGGGGCAGAGGAAGGGGTTTGGGGAAGGGGGAGGCTACCTGGGCCGTGTGCTCCTCGCCGAGCCGCTCGCTGGGGTGGGACATGGCAAACAGGGTCAGGTTGAGGAACGCACAGGTGGAGCTGATGTGGAAGTAGTAGGGGAAGAGCTCCCGCTGGATGGAGCCGAAGGTGTGGCGAGGGAGATGCCTGCTCATCACAAAGCCTGCGAGGGGACAGCAGGTAAGGCCTGGGGCAAAGCCCCCTCCCCTGTGCCACCCCCCCGGGCAGAGAGCACGGCAGAGCCCAACCTACCGGCCACGAAGGTCACCCAGACCTGCATTCCCCAGGAGGTGGAGAGGAAGAGCAGGTGCAGCAGTTTGATGATGTTGGAGGGCTCCATGTCACTTGCCACGGCGTCCTGGATGGGGACAGGTCCCTCCATGGCGGCCAGGTCACCCCGAATCCGGCGCTGAGCTGTGGTTTCTGCTGTCACCTTGCTGCTCACAGGGCAAACGCGGTTCAGGTTCACAAACCTGCTTATTCAGGAGAAGCTTTGGAGCTGCCACAGCCCCTTTCCAGCCTCACCACCACGCACCCGACTGCGCTGCAAACCCGCTGCTCAAACCCCTCGTATCTCGGCGGCAGGGCCCTGCGTCAGCACCTGGGAACCAGATGGTTGGGGTGGACTTCTGGCAAAGTCCAGCCAACGCCCCGACTGACCCCTGGCAGCAGGAGCCGGCAGAAAGTCAATAAAAAGGGGAAGAGAAGAGCCCTGACAAATACACCTGCCCACACTGTGGCCATCAAAGAGGCCTCTTGGCCCTGTTTAAAAACAGCAACAGCTTCTGCACTGTTCATCCAAAAGCCTGGGGGCTCGAAGGAGCAGGGGGGGTTCCCGGGCTCACCCCGCTGCCCCACACCCTGCACAAGAGCACAGGCAGCAGTGAGTGGAAGGAGGCTTTGAAGGAGCTGCCTGATCCACTACAAGGAGTGCTCTGAAAATTAATTAAAACAAAGCTTCTGGGAGTAGCCCATCAATACTGCTGCCTGCAGAATTCCTCCTCCTCCTCCCCTCGGCTGGTCGCCTCGGGGCATGAATTACAGCGGGGCTGGCCTTGAGAGAGACACTGCCGTCTAATTCTATCCCACTCCTGCGAAGCAGATAAATACACCCTGTATTGTGATATATTAGCTCCATGCATTTATTTAGGCATCCATAAAATCAAGTCCTTAAACCTTCTCGTGATGGCAGCGCACTGGAGAAGGCGCCCACATCCAACCTGGAGTGCTGGCCTGTAAATCCCCAGCTGTCTTCACGGCCTTTTCTTTTCCAAAAGCTTCTCAGCATTTTGGGGGATTTTTTTCCCTGCTCCATCCTCCAGCAGCCCTGCATGGCAGGGGCCCAGGGAAGGCAGCCCTGGTCCTTAGGTGGGGCTTTGTTCCCTGCATCATCCTGGGCAGGAAGGCAGAGAAGGGTTCTGCCAGCAGCCAGCACAGAGCCCTGCTGCTCCCGAGGTCCCAGATCTGCCTCTCCAAATGATTCACCTCCGTGCAGGAATTAGCAGCCGAGAGCTGCAAGGTGTTCTCACGCAAAGAAGCTGCAGGTTGGAAGGTTGCTCAGAGCAGGGGATAACTCCCTTTTTTTAAAAGGGATTAAGAAAAATGGTGATCGGTTGCTGAATTGGTCCTAGAGCGGTGCATTTGATGGGGAGGGCAAAGAAAGGGCTCTGGGAAAGGCTGGTAAGGACAGTCACCAGCAGGTCCCTCCTTCTCTGTGGGGTGAGACAGCAGAGACGGGTGCTCCAGGGATGCCCCAAGCTGCCCAGTCCTGCTGTCCATGCCCCCGAGGGCCAGCAGATGCTGGAGGGCTGCAGTTTTCTTCCAGAAGCGCCGAGCACAACGCTCTGCCGTGCCCCCAGGTCACTCCTGCTCCATCACCCTGCATCCCCGGGGACCCAGCCAGGCTGGAGCCAGCGCTGAGCGCGGCCTCCCAGCGAGAAAAAGCACAATAGTTAAGGAGAAGGAGAGGTCAGTCAAAGTTTAATGTTCAGGCAAATACATCATCCCCTCCACTTAATCAAGCAGCAGCAATTCCTAACGGTAAGTAGGAAGGATGGCTCTCGTCCCGGTGATAAAAAGGCAGGATTGCTCTGAGTTTTGGGAGATAAGAGGGCTCTATAAAAATTGAATGTTTTGTGCTACGTTCAGCCTAAGATGGCTTTATCTTTTGGAGGTCAGCGCACAGCTGTGCCAGGCCTTGGGTTGAGATGTTTATGATGGGAGATACAGCAGAGATTAAGGGTTTATGGCCACAGCCACTGGCTGGTGGCCACAGGAGAGGGGCAGGAGCTCCTTCTGCTTATAAACTGGGTGGGGAATTTGGGTGGCGAAGGGACTGGGTGTTGCAGAGGGTCTTTTTCCTGGAAAAGACCCTGTGGTCATTGCTGGTACCCCACGGCCTCACCTCAGCCCAAGCACAGCTCCGCCAGCTCATGGTTAAGCTCTACAAAACCCATCCTTGGGGTTAAGCACAGGGCTCTGCAGGCAGAGGCAAGGGCACAGCTGGCACCTGTAAAACCTGCTGTGCCCAAAGCTCTGCGTGCCTAAGGGCTTCCCAGGCTCACTCATTTTCCAGCAGGCCTTCCAGAAACCTCAATGCCACCAGAAAACCTCTGGCTGTGTGACCCACGAGAGCCTGGGAGGCTGGAGCTGAGGGCAGCTGTCCTCTGTGCTGTGACTGACGAGTGGCACTTCCACTGTCACCCCTGCTTCATTCTGGTGCCTTCCCCAGAGCATCCCAGACTTCGAGGCACAAGGTTTGGCTCTGTCCTTTCCTTTTTCAGCACCTCTGAGGCAGTTTGGGGTTTACATCTCAAGGTGCTGCTGCGCCCAGCAGAGGGGGGGGACAAGGGGGGCTGTCCCAGACATGACAGCAACACCTCCAGGCAGTCCCCAAAAATCCCTTGCATGGAGCACCACCCCTTTCCTGCTGCTCAGTCCTGTCTCAAAGGACCCCACATCCTCCTGAGCCCCCGGTGAGCTGTGGGTGCAGGATCCCTGCTCCAAGCTCACCTCACAGCAAGCCCCTGGAGCAGACACCCACCCAGAGCACATGTGGATGCTTTTCCTTTCCAAACACTTTTATTGCTGCTCCTTCCACAGCCCCACGGGCTGGGATTTGAGCCCAGGAGGAGCAGCGGCTGTTTGCCAGCCCTGCCCAGGAAAAGGAGCAGCACTGGGGAGAGTGGGATGTTCCACCAGCCACCCCTAAACCAGGGAGGGGTACAGCACTCACCCCACATCACTGCCCCCTCTCTCCCTTTACTGCCTTAAAAGGAACCAGTTATGCCNTTCCAAAAGCTTCTCAGCATTTTGGGGGATTTTTTTCCCTGCTCCATCCTCCAGCAGCCCTGCATGGCAGGGGCCCAGGGAAGGCAGCCCTGGTCCTTAGGTGGGGCTTTGTTCCCTGCATCATCCTGGGCAGGAAGGCAGAGAAGGGTTCTGCCAGCAGCCAGCACAGAGCCCTGCTGCTCCCGAGGTCCCAGATCTGCCTCTCCAAATGATTCACCTCCGTGCAGGAATTAGCAGCCGAGAGCTGCAAGGTGTTCTCACGCAAAGAAGCTGCAGGTTGGAAGGTTGCTCAGAGCAGGGGATAACTCCCTTTTTTTAAAAGGGATTAAGAAAAATGGTGATCGGTTGCTGAATTGGTCCTAGAGCGGTGCATTTGATGGGGAGGGCAAAGAAAGGGCTCTGGGAAAGGCTGGTAAGGACAGTCACCAGCAGGTCCCTCCTTCTCTGTGGGGTGAGACAGCAGAGACGGGTGCTCCAGGGATGCCCCAAGCTGCCCAGTCCTGCTGTCCATGCCCCCGAGGGCCAGCAGATGCTGGAGGGCTGCAGTTTTCTTCCAGAAGCGCCGAGCACAACGCTCTGCCGTGCCCCCAGGTCACTCCTGCTCCATCACCCTGCATCCCCGGGGACCCAGCCAGGCTGGAGCCAGCGCTGAGCGCGGCCTCCCAGCGAGAAAAAGCACAATAGTTAAGGAGAAGGAGAGGTCAGTCAAAGTTTAATGTTCAGGCAAATACATCATCCCCTCCACTTAATCAAGCAGCAGCAATTCCTAACGGTAAGTAGGAAGGATGGCTCTCGTCCCGGTGATAAAAAGGCAGGATTGCTCTGAGTTTTGGGAGATAAGAGGGCTCTATAAAAATTGAATGTTTTGTGCTACGTTCAGCCTAAGATGGCTTTATCTTTTGGAGGTCAGCGCACAGCTGTGCCAGGCCTTGGGTTGAGATGTTTATGATGGGAGATACAGCAGAGATTAAGGGTTTATGGCCACAGCCACTGGCTGGTGGCCACAGGAGAGGGGCAGGAGCTCCTTCTGCTTATAAACTGGGTGGGGAATTTGGGTGGCGAAGGGACTGGGTGTTGCAGAGGGTCTTTTTCCTGGAAAAGACCCTGTGGTCATTGCTGGTACCCCACGGCCTCACCTCAGCCCAAGCACAGCTCCGCCAGCTCATGGTTAAGCTCTACAAAACCCATCCTTGGGGTTAAGCACAGGGCTCTGCAGGCAGAGGCAAGGGCACAGCTGGCACCTGTAAAACCTGCTGTGCCCAAAGCTCTGCGTGCCTAAGGGCTTCCCAGGCTCACTCATTTTCCAGCAGGCCTTCCAGAAACCTCAATGCCACCAGAAAACCTCTGGCTGTGTGACCCACGAGAGCCTGGGAGGCTGGAGCTGAGGGCAGCTGTCCTCTGTGCTGTGACTGACGAGTGGCACTTCCACTGTCACCCCTGCTTCATTCTGGTGCCTTCCCCAGAGCATCCCAGACTTCGAGGCACAAGGTTTGGCTCTGTCCTTTCCTTTTTCAGCACCTCTGAGGCAGTTTGGGGTTTACATCTCAAGGTGCTGCTGCGCCCAGCAGAGGGGGGGGACAAGGGGGGCTGTCCCAGACATGACAGCAACACCTCCAGGCAGTCCCCAAAAATCCCTTGCATGGAGCACCACCCCTTTCCTGCTGCTCAGTCCTGTCTCAAAGGACCCCACATCCTCCTGAGCCCCCGGTGAGCTGTGGGTGCAGGATCCCTGCTCCAAGCTCACCTCACAGCAAGCCCCTGGAGCAGACACCCACCCAGAGCACATGTGGATGCTTTTCCTTTCCAAACACTTTTATTGCTGCTCCTTCCACAGCCCCACGGGCTGGGATTTGAGCCCAGGAGGAGCAGCGGCTGTTTGCCAGCCCTGCCCAGGAAAAGGAGCAGCACTGGGGAGAGTGGGATGTTCCACCAGCCACCCCTAAACCAGGGAGGGGTACAGCACTCACCCCACATCACTGCCCCCTCTCTCCCTTTACTGCCTTAAAAGGAACCAGTTATGCCCCACCAAGTCAAAAAAAAAAAAAAAATCACCTGGTTGGGGAAGATTTTGGATCATATAAAGATTCAAGTAGTGTTATGTGAACTAGAAAACCAAGTCCCGTCCATCAGCTTATAAAATTTCTAAATAAAATTAAAAAAAAAAAAAAAGAAAAAAAAAGAAAGAAGAAAAGGTGTGACACATCAGCACAAGGGATGAGGTGGTACAGTAACGCCCCTCCAAAGCTCCCCAGGGAGGCAAGGTCTGGGCGCCACCATCCCACATTCCCTTCCACCACAAAAGCGTCCCCTCATCTGTCTGTCCATCTGTCAGCAGGGGGCCGTGGCTCTAGAAGTCCTGCAGCCGTGAGATCAGGTCCTCCTTATTCTTCAGCAGGAACTTCTCACAGGCTTCGAAGGTGGAGCAGATGTCGGAGGACAGTCCCGCCACGTTGGTGGTGACGTAGTTGAGGTACCCCGGCATAGCCTGGTTGTAATAAGCCACCTGCGAGGCACAGGACAAGGTCACAGGGGCACAGGGCAGGGAGGAGCCTCCCCCACGGGCTGTGGGAACACAGCCACAGCATCCCACCTTGCTCATCTCCTCCGACTCTGGCCAAATGCAGAACCCGGAGCAGAGCGTCTCCCCGCGCGTGAATTCATCTCTGGCGGGGTGGGTGGGCAGCGTCACCGACCGAAAGGCCACCACGTAGGGGTCCCTGGGGACAAGAGAGCCCGGTGAGCTGGCACAGCTTGGGTGGCAGGGAGCAGGGGTCGGGCTGGGCACTCACCCCTTGCTGCAGGGCTTCCGCCGCGACGCCAGGATGACGAAGTCCTGCGCTTTGTTCTCGTTCCTGAGCTTCTGGCTCACCACGTGGTAGATCATGTCGTCGTCATCGACCTTCTGGACAAGTTCAGCACTCCTGTCAGGGAAGGGGACCGGTCACAGAAACCCTGCTGTGCCCCCCGAATCTGGGCCTTACACATTTACAGCCCACCGCCAGACCCAAAATATTTGGGAGGGGCCCCAAAATAGGTGTTTGCTCCAGCAAGGCACAGCCATCATCCCAGACGGAGCCAGGACAGTGAGGGGTCTCTAAGAGCAAGCAAGGCAGCACACTGGCTCCCAGGAAAGCCCAAAGGGATGCTCAGCCACAAGGCTGAAACGTGGGGGTGTGTTTTTTGGGAGGCCTGCAGCACTCACACGTAGTGGCTGTCCCACTCGTGCCGGCGCCGCAGGTTGGAGAGCAGCGAGAAGGCTCGGCTGGCCGGGATGCAGACGGACATCTCGATGCGGAAGGACAGGAACTTGTCCTCCTCCAGCGTGTACATCCGCACCTGGGGGAGCGCAGGGCACAGCTGGGACCTGCTCCCACCGGGACTGCCCACGCTTTGGGGACGAGGGAGAAAGGACAAGGTTTGGTACCTTTTCCTTTTCTCTGGCAAGCACCCAGTTCGCTTTGGCCACGAGCGTCTTCAGCGCAGAGACGTTGTTGTAGCTCAGATAAACCTGGGGCGGGGGCAGCGTGTCAGGGCAGGACAGGGAGCAGGAGGAGGAGCAGGAGGCAGCAGCTCCCACGGGGGACGGTCCTACCTTGTTGCTTTGGTCCCAGGGCACGGAGAGCGGCACCTCGGTCTGTTTGCAGGAGACGACGTATTTTCTGCAGCAAAGGAACAGTTTATGAGGGGACACAAGCCACCCCCAGACTGTCCCTGCACCCCAGTGCTGAGCCCCCCTTTCCTCCTTCCTCCACCCCCACATCCCACTCGTCTTGCTGCTCACCGGTCCAGCCGAATTTTTTTCCTAGCACTGGCTTCTCTGTACCTCCTTTCTCCCTCCTGATAAATGGGAAAAGGCAATTAAGTTAATAGAAAAAGGAGGATATATATTAAAAAAAAATCACGTCTGTTTGGGAGTGGGAAAAACGTTCAGCAGGGAAGGGCTGGAAGGTGAAGCCCCCTTGCTTGCCCACACTGCAGCGATGGTCAGTGATCAATTGTGAGTTATTTCAGCATTGCCACCATGCTCTGATCAAGTGATGGGCACTGGCACATTAGGGAAACCCTTGTTGTGGCTGCAAAGCTGCAAACAGCCCCTGAAATAAAAATGGGGTACCCTAGCATCCGCAAATGTCCTCTCCTGGGGAAATAAAAGCCAAAAGAAAGCAGCTTATTTTGAAGAAAGTGTTAGCTTTGTGTTTTAAAGCAGATAAGAGGAGGTTTCAGGGGGCCTGACTTTGGCCATGAGATGATCTCCATCACAGTAGGAGATCCTAGTTTTAAGGCATAAAAAAAATCAGGGAGCGGGACAAGGATCAGCCCAGGAGAAGCTGAGACATTTGAGTGTTTGCTTTGCTGCTGTGCTCGCATGACAGATTTCCCTAAATATTTGGATCCCAGCAAATTTTGGATTAGGATGCTTTGAAAGGCAAAAAAAAAAACCCCTCAACATTCCTTCTCCTAAATTATAGAAAAGATGAGCTGGAATTTACAGGCAATACTCAGTTAAGCCTTGCATGGCTAATACGTCTCCATTTCTGCGCAGGCAAGTGGTTTATTTTATTAGTTATACCGAGCAATCAATTTAATTCACTTGCTATTGAGCAATTTCATTCCCATCATCATAAAACCGCGTTTGTTTTGCTGCGAATCCGAGGGCCCTTCGGGGTGAGGGGGATTCCCGGGGGTCCCGTGCTGCCAGGCCGGGGAGCAGCCTGGTCCTTACCCCGGGCTCGGGTGCCACCATGGGCAGCGTGCGGGGATGTCCCTCCTGGTCCAGCACCACGAAGGTCATGAAGGCGCTGTTGATGTGCCGGCGGCTGACGGACATCTCCTGGCCGTAGGCCTCGGCGCAGACCCCCACCTCCATGCTGCGGGAAAGAAGGGATGAGGGAGCAGAGGGCGGCGGGGAGGGCGAGGAGGGACCCTCAGCACCCTCACCCACCTGTTCTTGAAGGCGTTGTTGACGATGGCTTTGAGCACCAGGCGGTCTCCGACTTGCGACGGCCCTCGGAAGTGGAACATCTCGATGGCCCTCAGCGTGGGGTGGGCGTGGCACAGCCGGCTGTGGGGACAGCTGTCACCCCCTGCCCATGGCCCCCACGCCCCTGTGCACCCTCCCCGACCCAGCCCTCAAAAAATGTCACCCCTGAATTCCAATGGCCAACTGCAGTGAGTGTGAACCTTTCCCTGGGGGCCCTCAGCACCACACACCTGTGGGACTCCCTGTGCGGTGTCACCCAAAGGTGACATGCTGGGGATGATCCCTTTGGAGGGCCAGGCCCAGCCACACGTGTCCCCTCCAGGCATGTCACCCCCTGACCCTGAACCCCGTGTAGGGTCACCTGGCTGCGATGGTGGCCACGTTCTCCATCCAGGCCATGATCTGCCCCCCGAAGGTGTTGCCCTGGTGGTTGGCGTGTGGAGGCAGCACCAGCTCCACGCTCTCCACCCGCGTCCTTTCTGCCGGCACGGCCCCGCTGCCGTCCCGCGTCTCCCGCTCTGCCCCGGGGGATAACAGGGCTCAGTGTGCTGGATGGCCATTAGGACCCCTCTCCCAGCACCCCACCAGCCCTCGTCCCTCTCCCCACAGCTGCCCTCCCACTGCATCAACCCTCCCCAATCCTCCAGGCCTGGAGTCTGGGATGGTGGGGCTGATCCCTACCCCGCCACGGCCAGGGCATTCCCGAACCTCCGTGTGGTGATCGCCACCAGCATGCTGCTGAGGAGGTGGGATGTCACCAGTGGGTGTCAGGGCTATTTTGGAGCCCGGGCTGCAGAGCACGGTACCAGTTTCCTGGGGGCTGCGGATGAGAAGGTCCTTGAGGGTGTCCTTGTGCACCAGGCGCATGCGGCGGCGCTCGGCCGCGATGCTGTACTCGATCTTCTCCTCCTCGGTCTGCGGGGTCAGCGGCTTCAGCCTCACCTGCAAAGGATGGGGCAGGGTGCAGCGCTGCTGGGGGACGAGCAGCAGCAGCGAGCAGTGCCCTCCATGCCCAGAGCGGGGCTGAGAGCCACCCACCGAGCACCCCCCAAGCACGGGATCATGACCCAAAACAAACAGCAGGTGCTGTGATGGAAAGCTGAGCCCAGCCCAGCCCCACAGACGCCATTTCCTTACTGTCTCTGTGCAGTGGGCAGCAGAGTCCCCCCAGCCAGCAGCCCCTGCTCACCTTGCTGCCCAAGGGGCCCTGTGCCACGAAGGTGGCGTACGCCTTGCAGATGCTGCAGTGCTTCCCGCTGCACAGGTCCTCGTAGCTCACCTGGATGCCCACCTGGGAGAGGGGACAGCAGCTCTGAGGGCTGGCTCTGCTCAGGGACCCACATCTCACCACTCACCCCCTAGCCAGAGCCAGCCAAAACCACACGGGATTAAAGCTGGGAATTGCGGGAGGATTTGGGGATTTGGCCACGTGGCTGGTGGGGATGGGCACACAAGGGGGACAGGGGCAGGGGCACACACCAACCTCCATGCTGGAGTTAAAGGCTCGGTTCACTTTGGCTTTGATGTTGACAACTTGCCCGACGCTGAAAAACAGGAAGAGGAGAAAGCGTGTGGGGTTACTGGGGGACAACGGCCACCGAGAGGCTCCCTCTGAGGTGCCACAGCATTCCGGCTCACTGCCCGCTGTGGTAAGGCTTCCTGGGACTGTGGGACATGCCAGATGGCCAGCAGGACACGGGGACAGCCACCCCCGACACGTGAGAGCAGTGAGATGTCACCCCTGAGCACTGTGTGCAAGTGGGTCCCCGGGTCTGGGGTGCTGCCAGGACACCCCAGGGGTGCAGAGGTGCCCGAGGCTTGTTTGGCACCTCTGCCCATGTGGGCATGCACGTTCCTGCCAGAGCAAACGGCTCCTCCAGCCTTGCATCCACTGTCCTGCACAACTGGACCAGCCACAGGGCCTCCCCACAAGCATAGGATACCTTGGGATGCCGGGAGAGGGCAAGAGGCAGGGTCCAGCCAGGGGTATTTCATACCATCTCTTAAATGAAACATCTGCTGGCAGCAAACTGCTGCTCTCCTCTGTGCCTTCAGAGCACACACACAGGCCCTGCAGCCTGGGCTTCTCCAGGCTGGTACCCATGGAATGAGCAAATTAAACTTTTTAGTGACACCGACAGCAGTCTTTGCCAAAGGCATTTTTAAATCGGGAATATTTCTCATTCTCCAAAAGAGGCCAGTGCTAGAAAACTCAGTGGAAAAATAAACCCTGTAACCACCACTTCTCAAAACCAGAAGGGAGGGAGAGTCAGGGTGTGCTTTGACACGAGATTTTCCCCCGTGCCCTCACACGTGACAAAACGAGCTCCGTAAATGACACGCTCTGCACGTTGGCTCTGGCTAGAGCAGGAGTGGCATGAGCTGGTGCCTCTGGCTGTCCCCCAGCACGGTCCCCAGGCCGGTGACATGCCACAGCGTTAGCAGGGTTACATGAGCAGCCTCTGTCCACATGCCATGCCACGTCAGTGGGGTTAAGGCTCCCAACTCACGGCAGCGCTGTGCTAGGCTGGCTGCTCTAGGGCCAAACACGTCCGTACCCGACACCACTCCTCCCGTCCCGCTGCCCAGCAGGGCTTACAGACGGCTGGCTGGGGCAAAAAGAGAAAGCAAATGTGGGGAGAGGGTTAGAGGCGATGGAAGCGGCCAGATGGATGCTCTGGATGGGTTTGTGGCGAGGGGCATGCAAGGGCAAGGGGCCAGGCAGGCAGACTGGCAGCCCCACATGTCTATATATAGCCCCAAAAATACTTTATCTTCTCTGTCCTTATCAAACAGTAGAAGCCAGTGCCATAAATGCCACACAAAGCTCCACTCGAGGGTACCTGTGATCCTCCCTGGAGGCTGCACTTCCACACAGCAGGGCAGAGGGACTGGGCCAATCTGCTGCCCAGCCAGTGAGTTTTAAGCCAGTGACAATTTGGGGTCTCCTCTGTGCCCTCAAGCACTTACAGCTCCTCCCTGCCTCTCCCCCGCAGTGCAAGGGCAGCAGAGAGCACAAACAACTGGGCGAGGAGATCTGACAAAAACTCCTCCAGCTTTCAACAGCTCTGCAGGAAACCCTTGCCAGGCCCCTTGCTCGGAGCCTTAAGCTGGACCACAGCAAGTGGGATCTGAGCCAGGAGCAGCACAAGCTCCCTGCCCCCTTGGAGCAGTGCCCAGCTCACCCCCGAGCACTGACAAATGCTTTGCAGGGCTTGATGTGATGCTGTGGAGTGGGCTTGGGTCTGTTCTTCCCTGCTCCTGAAACCCAGGAGGGTTGGGAAAAGTGTCCCAGGAAAAGCTGCCCGAGGAGCAGGATATGAACCCCAGTGGTGCCACCTCTGATCACGGCTGCACCACATCCCCACACCGTGGATTTGTCACGGAGCTTAGCCCCAGGGTGACGAGCACCTCATGTGAGAGGGAAAAACGTGAGTTCAGCATTTCCTGGGAATGACAGTGAAACCCTGGAGTGAGTCAGACTTCTCAGTGGCAAACAAATCAGCTGACAGCCAGAAGCCCCAATGGCAGCCCTGGGTACCCACACTGGTGCCTGCCCCAGCAGGCAGACCTGCACAGCAAGGAGCGGCTGGACAGTATGGATCCTGTCCTGCATGGATCCCACATCGCAAAGATCCTGTATGGCATCCAAACCCCCAGGGAGCCCCGGGAACGGCACCCAGGCGGGAACAGACAGGCACAGGGGTGTGGGGGGCTCTGAGAGATGAGTAAAGGTGGGTGGCAGTACCTGGGCTTACTGGGGCTACAAAAGGAAGAATCTACTTTGGGAATGTTGCGTGGGAATTGTCTCAACACCGGGAGCCTGTGGAGGGCAAGAGCAGAGCCCTGGGAGGGTTTTTGTCCTCTCTGCTCACACCCTCAGGCCAGGAGAAACATTGTCCCCGGGCACACGACATGCCAAGGGCTGCGTGAATCAGAGGGGACACCTCGGTGGGGCAGCACCAGGGGAAGCGAGGACCAGCCTGGGGTGGAATTTTGACCGGGCAATGCCCAGCCCGACGCCTCTCACAAAGCCGGGAGGTCCCACCTCCCCCAGCCCCCGGGTGGGTGAGCCCCACCGCCACCCACATGGCCACTACACAGGCACGATTTGCGAGATTTGAGTTCTCCAGAGCACTAAATCAGAGCTGTTTCCTGAACAAAGCCAGGGAGGAGCTGGCGTTGGGGGAAATACCGGGAAGCCAACGCAGCAGGAGCTCCCCAGGCGACCAGACAGCGGATAAATCAGAGCAGACAGCCCGTATGCAGCTGAGCCCGAGCCTCAGTCCCTGGCTGCCCTATGAGCCTGGCACTGCCACCGCACCTCCTCCTCTCCCAGGCACGCTGCTCCCTGCTCCAGCTCCAGCCCCTGGCCACGCTGCAGCGGGCAGAAGGGAAAAACCCCCGCGTTTCCCTGCGCCTGCCCCGCCGGTGCACGCAGTATTTACCTAATGGTGTGCTCAAAATAGATATCGTCCATGGAAGCTGTGACGCACGGGCAGCCGGCGTGCCTCTCGGCTGGAAAGGAAAAACAAACTGCATCAGCAGCGTGCTGAGGGTGCGAGGGGCACGAGGGCTCCTCTGCAGCAGGCTGGTGGCACCGGTGACACCACTGACACCCAGCCAGTGTCCCTGTCCCTGCTGATGCCCATTGCTGTGTTTGCAGCGGACCAGAGTGGGATTTGGGGTTTGTCCTCCCGCAGCATTGCAGGTTTGCAGGTGTTTGGAAGGTGTGCTGGTGTTTGACTTCCCTCTGTGACTTGTGGGGATGCACCAACAGCTGAGTCCATGCCCCCATACACAGCAACTATTTCCCTTGGGACTCCAGGAACCTCAGGCTGCAAAACTGCTCTGGGAACCTCACCCAGCTACAGAACTGCACCCATTTCCCTGGCATAACCTCCTCGTGCTTGGCTGAGCTGGTGAGCTGCAGGCTGGAGGCGCTCAGGCCACGCAGGCCGCTGTTGGTGTGCCAGGAGTGCCAGCCTGGCCTCCCCATGGCCTGCACACCGGGCGAGGAAAAGGACAGCATTATAGAGGAAGCAGGCACGGATTTTGATCTGTCCCCAAGCCAGCATGCATGCTGCAGTGCACGTCTCCTCCCCTTCTTGTCCTGCTCCTGTTTGCTCTCTAATTACTCAGCAGAACGGCGTGACGTGGGTCCCCAGCTGCCGTCACTCCGAGGCACGGCGCTGGCCTGCCAGGGATGCTGCAGCTGAGCCGGCTCCCCTGGATCCTGCCCGGTGCCTTCCCTGGCAGCCCAGCGGGATGAGGGCTCGGGAGGGAGGGCAGGGCTCACCGGAGAGGCAGGCGGCCGTGTCGATCCACTTGAGCAGCTGGCCGGTGCTGAGCTCGCCGCGGTGGTTGGTGTGGCAGGGCAGCACCAGCTGGCTCATCTGCACCTCGGTGGGGTTGCGGGCAGGCGCGGGGCTCGCCATGGCCCCCGGCGCCTCCTCCCGCTCCTCGGGCTCGTGGGCACGTGGTGGAGAGGTTGAGCCCTGTGGGGCACACAAAAACTCAGTTTTACCCACATGGGAACCAAATTCCCTGAGAGAACAGTGACCCGTGAAGACGCTCCCCACACAGAGCTGGGAGAACCCCAGCCCTGCCCGTGCCAGACCTGCCTTTGCCAACCACCAAACCCACCCAGCACTTGCCAAAGACAAGGTGCCCGCAGCCAAAAGGGAAAAAAAAATCCCTCTAAGAAAAGCTCCATAGAGGATTACTCCAGGCTTTCAGATCACTTATCACCGAACCCCACTGCTCCCTCCCAAACACCATGAAAAACCCCTCCCAAAGTTAATCACTCCTCTAGGAAGGAATTTTCCTCCCTGACAGCATCATTTTTAGGGTGCTGCAGAACAGGGTGGGTTTGCTCTCCTGGGGCTGGACAGCGCTCCACACCTTTCACCAACACCCCCCCTTCACCAAAGGAAGCTACGTGGTACAAGCAGCAGAGGAGGAGCATCCTCAGTTTGGGGTTGTTTGGGCAGTAAAATACATTCCTCGCTGGCTTGTCCATTTTTTGGGCACAGAGCAGCTCCCCTGGCACCCCGGTGGGAAGCAGGGTGGGAAAGAGAGGAGGCTGAGGCGGTGCTGGCAGGGAAAATAGCTGATGAGAGACGTCAGGCGAGTCGTGTTACACAAGGGGTGAACTCAGTTAGCCTGGTGAGTAACTGAGGAGACACGAGGAGCTGTCTGGGCTTCGTCACAGCCCTTCCTTCCGCTTTCTGCTCCCACTGCAGCTCCTGCTCTCAGCACTTGTTGCCAGGGTCCCACTGCAGCAGCATCTCTGCCCTCTGCTTTGCCCGGATTCTTGTAAAGAAGGGTTTATGCTGAAAATGAAGCTTTCCCGACTACCCTGAGCTCACTGCCTCTCAGAATAGCATTTTTCTCCAGCGGGTCTAACCTCTGTTTCCATAGCTACTGATACACGACATCCCGGGAACGGCACAAACCTCGCCTCGGCAGAGACGGCAGCGAGCTCGCCGAGCCCGGCCGGCGGCAAAGGTCCCCACCCCACAGTGAGCCCCTCCAGAAACCTCCAAACCCCTCTGCGAACCTCCCGGGCTGCTTCCCAGCATGCAGAGGCGCCTACACAAGTACCACAGAGCTATTTTGGGAAGCCAGCAGGCTCCGGGGTACGAGCCAGCAATGCAAAGAGCTCCAAAGCCGCCTGCTGCAGAGTGAGCAGGCAGCCTGGCCCGAGGGCCCGCCGGTCATTTTCCCGGAGTTCTGGATTTTAGGGAAGAAGCTGCTAGCTGTGGGAAGAGCCCTGGCCCTGAGGTAGCCAGCGTGAGGCTGGGCATGCTGATGGGCAGGGAGTGTTGGCAGAGGATGCAGCCAGGCCCGGTGCAGGGCTGGGAGCAGCTCCTGGCACAGGATGGCATCTGCCTGGCACAGCCTGGGTTAGTAGCCAGCAGCACAACAGGGAGCCAGGGGTTAGTTGCACGGCACGGGGGGTACCTGGAGGCCATTGCAACAGAAGCTCAAGATGTCTTCAGGGACTATAATATTCCCCTTGACCATTTTTAAGAGACACCTGGAAAGGAGAAGAGTGGCTCTGGTTACGGCAGGACTGGCAGAGACGGGGGTGGCTGTGTCCCGGCAGGAACAAGGCAGCGTGTGTGGCGGGTTGTCACACCCTGTCCCCACACCCCGTGCTGACATCCCTCCCCACACCCTGGCCAGCACCTATCAGGGGGCTGTCAGAGCTGGAACACAGAAGGACAGACCTGGGCCAGGTGCCTGCCATTCCATGGGGGTCAGGTCCCACGCTCACCAGCCCAGACTAAAGAGTCCCAGCTATTCTGGGGAGCTGGACCCAGCACACGTTGCAGGGCCATGGCCAGCCCCTCAGTCGGTGACGCTGTGTCAGTGCTCCCCGTGTTGCTCCATGTGACAGGACTGTGCCTTGAAGCTCCCCTGGCCGGAGCGGTGACACCGCCGCAGTCACAAGACAGCCGGCAGCGTATTTTTGGCAGCAGGCAGGGCTGAGGCTGCCATGGGTGGTTCTGGGGGCAGCAAATGGGAAGCACTCGACTCCAGCAGTGCTGCTGTGCCCTGCCCCAGCCCCTCTGCCTGCGAAGTCCTGGCATTCCACAAGGGCATTGCATGTCCTTGGGTGCCTGCAGTCTCCCGGGCCACCTGCACAGTGTCCCAGCTGGACATTGTGGTGGCATTGCAAGGAAAGGCAGTGTGGGAGCTGCAGCAAAAACAAGTGGAAGAGGCTTCATATTTGCAGTTTGCTTTTAAACACAACACTGCCAGCCCTTGGCAGAGCCCCAGCTGCCCAGCACACATCCCTCTCCCATGCAGGTAAAACCAGGCTGCTGGAGGTAGCAGCTCTTTTCCCAGCATATGGGATTTTAAAAAAGTGGAAGCTGTAGATTTGCCTCCTGCACTGTCAGGAGCTGGGGACTCACACAGAGTGCACCCAATGTTGGTCAGTGCAAAACAAGACACAAACAGCACCACTGAGCCTCTCGCAGCCTCCCACCCCTGCCCCAGCAGCACTGGGGTTTGCTTTGCCCAGCCCCATGACTTTTCCCCTAGCCCCATGACCTCTCCAGGCTTGTTATTGAGGTTTGGGAGCTTCCTGATGGCTCACCTGCCCTCGCATGACCCGGTGCAAGAGTTACTCCCTTGTTTAACAAGACGGGTTTGCTGCCCAACTGCAGACACAAGGCGCACAAGGGGGTGGTCCTGTTACACCCCACAGCCCCAGCCAACAGCACCAGAGGAAAATTTCCATTCCTTGGAAACCCAAACCTGCTGCTGGCTCGGCAATCGTGTCACCTTGTCCCCTGGGTTGCGTTAGCAGGGAGGGGGAGAAATACCCAGAGCTGTCTGCTTTGCATCATCCCCCTGCTATTTCCCAGGCAGCCCCAGCCCACGCTCCCACCCTGGGGAAGGGGAGCGCCCCAGCCATGCTCCAGAGACCCAGAACCATCCAGCCTGTGGGTATTTATGGAGTATTTGTTATCAAAACCAAGCGAGCAAGTGTCTGTCCTCATTAAAATCTTCAGCCTCACTCAACTGTCTCATTTTTAAAGCTGTTGACTGATGCAGCCCTCGGGTCACCATGGCAACGGGATGCAGTACCCAGGCGGTGATGCTCTTACTCTGTCACCCCTCGAGTGACCCACTTCTACCCAAAAAAAAAAAAAAAAAAAAAAAGTTTGCATTAGGAAAAAAGATCCCTTCCAGCAGAATATTTTCCTTGCCTCCCGCCACGCTCACTTCCTGTGCTGCTGAAGGCATCAGGAGCTCACAGTGCAAACCAGGGAAAACAGAGAGGAAAAGACACCAACAGCCCTGCAAATACTGGGGAGAGGGACCCCACACACTCCACAGCTCTCCTGTACTCTGGCAGAGGGGTGTCCCACAGCACCAAAACACCCACAAACTACAGGAAAGGTTGCTGCTGTGAAATTCAGTGCTGGCCTCTTCAGAAATCACCAGGGGACCAGCACTGTGCCTGAACCTCCATTACAAGCCCTCGTGGGTGCTGCAGCTCCCTGGGAGGATGCTGGGCAGAGATGCAGGACAACAGTTGTTCCCCCAAATCCTTGAGCCCACTGAAAGCATGGTGTTTGCTTCAGCCACCCCCAAGACAGCGGATGAGAGGGAGAGACAAGGGTGAAGCTGGAGTGGGGGTGCCAAGTGCTGGGCTTTGGGGCAGGTCTGGGCAGAGCAGGGCAGCCTCACACCTCAGGGCACCCCCTCAGAGCTCTCTCACCACCCCACTGCCACTTCTCAAATACCTAATCCCCATTTTCCCTCACCTGGCTCTGTCTCCCACCCCCACCCCAGTCCCTCGGTGTAACCTTACCCCTCCCTGGAAAATATTTAAAGAAGAAAAGGGGGCAGATGTGGGGAAGAAAGCAGCGACAGTGAAGTTCTCATGGCGGATTATTGGTGTATAATTGAGCAATATCCATGGTAACAAGCAAATCTGCACGCGTTAAAAAATTAACCTGACCTACTTTGGGAAATTCTGCCATCTCAACAGGGCAGTGAGGGCTTGTCCATCCCCCGAGACATCCCCGCCAGTCCCACTGCCAGCAGCAGCAAAGCCCTGGCGCCAGTGGCATTGGAGATGTCCAGCACAGCTCAGCCATCACCCCACGCCCATCAGGATGGAGCAGGGTTCCCAGCATCAGAGCTGCTGCTCAGGATGTGGCCCCGCTGGGACAAGAGGGACTGAACTGCCCGGTCACAGCACGGTGAGGAAACACAGCAGCTCCTGCAGTGGGTCTCGGTGGGACCTCAGGAGGGTGGCCAGCCCAGAAGAAAGGCCAGGACACACTCCAAGTGGTATTTTTGGGACCACACATCATCTTTCCTTAGAGTTCATGGAGCAAAGCAAGGCATGGGGCCAGGAAAGTGCAAACCAAGGATCAAAGGCGAGAGTGGGACGCAGCGCGATTCCTCTTGGATCGTTTTCCAGCCATCACCCATGGGAAAGCTTCATGCAGGGTGAGTGCAGCAGGGACACCCCAGCACCCTCCTATCCCTCTCCAGCACGGGGTGCAGCATCCCCAGCCCCAGCCATGCCCTCAGCCCCATCCATACCCCTGCCCGAGCGCTCTGTGCCGCTCCCATGAGGCTCCCAGGACGGCCGGTGCCGATTTGCTGGCTCAGGGGCGAAGTCCCCCAGGGAGTGTCCCAGGGGATAAAGGTCTGGCTCCAGTGCAGGGGTGAACAGAGCCATATATCACCCCAGTAAAGCTGTAAGCACCTCCAGGCCCAAAATTCACACGCGTGGGGACACCCAGCAGCAGCGCCCAGCCCAGGCACCTTTGCCCTGCCACCCACGGCGTTCCCAGGGAGGAGACTGCCGTAACATCGGTACAGCCGTGCTTCAGAGCACCACAGCCGAGCCCACCAAGCTGGAAACCAGCAAAGTGGAGCCCAAGCTGCTGCAAAGGTCTACACCCTGGTGGTCTTAACTGTGTGGTCTCCACAACGGGGGTCACCAGGGCTGAGACCACTGGAGTGAAAACACCCAGGTGAACACCGTGGTGACACCGTAGTAGTCACCATCACCAGGACCACCTCATT
>VXBU01004543.1:1354876-1389538 GCA_013400315.1 Bombycilla garrulus | reverse complement strand
GGGCAGAGCTCCCGCTGGAGAGCTGCCGGGCCAGCCGCGGGCACCGGGCTGTGCCGGTGCCACTGGGGCGCCCGGGGAAGCAGGGCTGGGCGGCTGCGAGCATGGGAGAAGTCCCTGGAGTCTTACGGGGGTTATCCCTTCGAGGTGTTGCCTCTTAAAGGCTACTTTTGCTTCCACAAGCACCCAGCATCCCCACTCGCGATAGTCAGGTCGGGGCGGTGTGAAGCTGGGACGCACAGCTGGATCCAGCTGGTCCCATCCCAGCCGTGGGGTGGGAATTCGCTCACCTGCGCTGACCCGGGTGCCCGATCCCTGATGAGTAACTGCTCCTCTCCCGTCTCTCCCTGCCATGCAGCGTGTTTTGGGACCTGTACTGCGCAGCTCCCGAAAGGCGAGACACTTGTGAACATTCGAGTGAAGCCAAAGCCTTTCATGACTACGTGAGTAACAAGTTTCTAATCCTCGCGGTAATTACGGCGTTGGGGAGCTCCGGCGCACCGAGAGCCAACCTAACGTAACCGACTGGCAAAAAGCGTGGGGTTTTTTTTTAACCAGCAATGTTCTGATTTGACTGAACAGTATTTCATAATGTTGCAATTATGTAAATGAGCTCAGATACTTATCTTAAGCACTTAAAGGCATTCGGGCTGGTGGTAGAATTAAGAAGTTTTGCATAGCGATGGACAGCAAAGCGTTTGTAGAGGGTCGATGGCGAGATATTTCATGCTGAGGACACTGTGATGATGTTTTGTGCTGAGGACACCTCGCTGGGTGGGCGGGGGTTGGATTTTGGTGGGGAGGAGAAGGAGGAATTCCCCAAACCGCTGCTGAATGCCCCAGTTAGTATCTCCCTGCCTTTGGCAAGGCTGAGGTCTTCCTTGGTTTCCCGAGTCCTCCCTTGATCCCAGCAGGGGAGAGGTGTTGCCTTGTTGAAGCTGGTGTTGCAGACCCCCGTTGGTTGGTCGCTGTGTGTCTTGGTTCTCCGTGGTTTGGGTCACTCTGCAGAGGTGGCGGCGTGACCCAGGGGTGGACAGTGCTTCTGGGGTGGCATGCTCGAGTCTGAGGTGTCTCCCAGAGAGCCCTTCTTGGCAAAGGGTGCGTGGCATGTGTGCCCCAGCGGGCGGTGGCTGGGCTGCCCGCTCCCGTCCCGCACACGGTGCCCGCATCCGCGGCGTTGGGAGGAATTTGCATCAAAGGATTAGTCACCTGGCTGCAGGCTTGGACCGCAGTCAAGTGCGCTTAAACCTTCTAGCAGGAGCTGGTTTTGTCTGCTTCAGGGGAGACTATGGTATGGAAACCATTTTTCCTCTCTTCCCAAGTTTCTCGTTGCCTCGACATGCCTGGCTTGGGATGTGTGAGGGTTTGCTGGCGAGCAGCACTGGGTGAGCGTTTCGGCGATGTCCACGGCGCTTTCACAAGCTGGCACTGGACACAGCGGTCGCCCTGGGGCACGGGCAGTGCCAGAGAGGCTTTGCTGGCTGCTGAGCTGCCTCTCATCTCTTCCCACCCCGCTGGGTCATGGGAGAAGTGTGTCTGGGTATTTGCTAGGTGGAGTTTGTCTGTCTGTCCGTCCCTGCGGCCTCTGTCTGCGTTGCTTGTTTTCACTGGGTTGGGTTGAGATGGTGAACTCCTGAACCAAGGGTTGGAGCTGACAGTCAGCAGGATATCTGCCAGTTGTTGGATTCTGCTTGTTTCCTGGATGTTTTTGGGGCAAACTGGGGGTAGTTTTGGGAACCCAGATGGGACAAAAGGCTCATCAGGAGCAGGGTAGATCTTTGGGCAGCAGAGCTACAGGTGAAGATGACATTAGCAAGCAAGACATGGTAATGCTCCATCCACAGCAGCTTCCTCATCATGTCTGAGGATTTAGTGTATTTAGAGAAATTAATCTTTTTTTAGCTTGGTAATAATTCTGACAATAGGCCTGAGTGCATTAGATGATTCGCATAAACTTCTTTAATACACGTTGCTTTAAGCTTACAGTAAATAGACACAATCCTGATTGTTTTTAATTCTCAGTGTAATGCAGTTTTGTAACAGCCCCAAGTGCTTTTACCTTTTGGGTAACTCCTAAGAAGATTTTCACTCCCCTGTGCTTTGGCTGTGCTGGGTTGGTTTCCCCAGGCACATTTTGGCCCCAAGACAGGGTTTGTGCTTCTCCATGGTGTGGCTGGTGACGGATGCTCACTGTACAGTCCCTCTCTGAGGAGTGGTGTTTTCCTGGCACAGCGTGTACTTTACAGGGCGAGGGACCTACCTGGACAAAACTTAAATATTGACCAAAGAACTGACCGATAACCGTGGGAGTGTGAATAGAGCCTTGTTTCTCTCCAGCTTCCGTGGCAGGCTGCGGGTACCAGTGAGCGCAGTGGGCAGTGTCAAACACCAAACCCAGCGACCCATCAGCAGTGCATGGCAGCTAAAATGGGATGTGAGCCCCAAATGGGGCTGGATCAGTGAGTCATGAATTGCTTCATGTGTTGGTTGTGGTTAAAAATATCCCGGTCTAGCTCTTGCCCCAGGTTGGTAGAGCATTTTGTTTACGCTTGGCCAGCAATGGGCAAACTCGTGTGTCCTGCTTGGTGTTTGCCCAAAATATAGAGTGTGTTAACCCAGAGACTGCTACTGTAAGGGCAGAAAGAGGGGATGCTTTGGGAGCCTGGCATGTCACCTTCCCAGTGCCAGCACCAGAGACAGTATGAGATTTGGGAGATGAATCTTCAGGAAGGAGTGGTTCTCCTCGTTAGCTGGGTGCTAATGGTGGGTTTTGCATGGTGTGTCATTTCTACTTCATTTTCCAGCGTAACTGTATGAAAACTATTAGGAGCAGCAGGACACATTCCCAATTTCCCCCTCTGGTTTTGAGTGTCTAAATCTTCAGGGAGAAATTAAAGTAAGGAGAAATCCCACCGCTCTTTTTGTGAGGGGACCCTTGAAAACCGTGGGGTCTTGTGAGTGCTTGGAAATACTGCTTTTTACCTTGCCCCTAAGGGTTTTCTCCCAAGCTGGGACCAAAGCCTGCTGGGACTTTGTAGAAAGCTGCTTGCTGGGAGAAGAGTGATGGGAGTGGGGATTCACCTGGCACGGGCAGGAGGAATGCTGCTCTTCTCCACCCTTCCATCTCTGGCAGCTCTGTGTGTCTGTTAGCACAGCTACCGAGTCGTGTTGGATGGAGGCTTGTTAGTCATCCTCTTCCACCTGCATCCCAAGAGTTTATCCAAGGTAGCAGCCCCAATACTCCTCAAACTCCACCCTTAGCTGTCGATTTCGGCTCCTCAAGCCCCGTGGCGAGCACGCTGGAGTTCTGGCACGCTCCTGGAGCCGGTGAGCCTGCAAGGGGATCGCTCGTCATGACAGGGGATTTCAGCCGCCGCGTTATCTGGGAATTGGCCGATGGCTGGTCGCAGTTGAGCATTTCAACGCCGTGAAAGCCAATACAATTTGAGTTAGCGGTGATGACTGCCAGTTTAAATACCGCAGTGAATTTCTGTCAAAGAGCTAATACATAGAAAGGGGAATTGCAGAAAACTTGATCACCAGAACCACTTCAGTCGATTTTGGCCTCGAGCTACAGAAAATGAACTTAAATCTAGTTGACTGTTGCTACATACTTTTTTGTGGTATTGCTCTGCCTGCACAGCCAGCTCATGTCAACATGCAGGAGAGGAAACTCGGGGTAGCCTTTAGCTGGTGAAGACTTTGACTTCATCATTCCCTTCCTCTGTTCCCCCCAGTTTCCTCCTGAGAAGGACCTGCACTTGGGAGCGTTTGAACTGCTGTTTTCTTTGCAGCACAAGATCTGCAGAGCTGTGGCTTCAACTTGCCATTAATGCAAAGCATTGATTTATTTGTTTTTGTTTTTAACTTTGGAAAGCTGCTGCAGTTCTTTGTAACTTGGGTCTGGAAGGATACTCTGCAGCAGCGCAGGGGTGGGTGGTTGCTGTGGTTGAAGTGCGGTGGTTGGTCTGGGAAAAGATGGTGTGTTTGGGATTCCTGCCCTCCTGTCTTGGTTGGGGACAATCAGGGCTCCTCCTTTTTCCCCCATCTGAAACAGTTCTCCTTAGGTTGAGATTTCAGGGGGTTCTGAAGCTTGTGGGGATGGATGGATGGATGGATGGATGGATGGATGGATGGATGGATGGATGGATGGATGGATGGATGGAGAGAGAATTCAGGCTTGCTGGAGTTACTGTGCTCAGTGGGAACAAGGTGAGGCCCAAGAGGCTGGAAGGACTTTGGCCTGCTGGCTGTACAGACTGGGGGTATCCCAGGGATGGTTCTTTTATGCTGAATCTGCCAATCATGCCCCATCCAGGTGTGGGGCAGGCACCCCATCCCAGTGTCACTGCCTGGGTGTTCTTGGGCTGCAGGGGAGCATTTCCTTGTCACAGCACCATCTGCTCAGCGGCATCCCTGTGGCCAGCTCGTGGCATGGTGCACTGGCAGGTGACATGGCCTTGTGGGACCCCTGGGAAAGGGATGCTCTTTGTGCCTGAAGGGTTTGGTGTGACTGTCTCCTCTCCCATGCCAGGCTCTCTTCTTGTTCCAGGACCAGTGAAGGTTGTAAGACCTTGTTCAAGGCACCCATGGCTGTGAGGGTGGGAGCAGCAGTGTGAGGGTGTTGATCCATGAGTGCCTCTCTGGTGGTGATGGTCCATGGGAGCTTCTCCTGTTGTGTGCAGCCAGTGTATTGAAAACATGTTGCGTAGAAGAGGTGTTTTTGGGGCAGTGCAGGGACAGGGGCGTGTGGTCCCTGTGAGCCCCCACAGGCATTGCCTGAGCCCTGGGCACGTGGCTCAGCAGTGGCACACACGGCTCTGTCCTGTTGCCCTGCGGGACTGCGCTCTGTCTGGGCTCCATCCAGCTCCACTCTGCAGGGACAGGGTTCCCTGGTAGGTAACCAGAGAGAGGAGTTTTCCTTCAGGAGTGGCAGGCTGCCAGGAGCAGCTGCAAAACTCCACATCACTTCAAAAAAAATTGCAGCAAAAATAAATAAATCCAGATATTCCCTCTCCTGGCAGCGCTGGGCTCGGCCTGCCCTCCCAGTTAAGGGTACTGGTGAGCCTGGGTGTCCTTTAAAGCCTGCTCTTGCTGGAGTACCATGCCAGGATGGATTAGTTTAATATTATATTTTAAACAACACTGGCTGTCATGACAGAGCAACCTCTGCTGCCACACTTCCTGCTGCCCAGCAGCAGGACCTGGGCATTTCAGAGCAGCACCTTTGCACGGGCGATGCTCGTGGAGGAGGCTCCATTGTGAAACCGGAGGTCAGAGCCCAGAGCTTATGTCTTAGTCTTTGACTGGGGAGCCTAAATATTTATCCTGTTCTGTCCCTAATGAAAACAAATTGTCAACAGTTGTTCAGTAACTGACTAAATTAAAATCTGTAATTAGTCAATTAGATTAAAGAGTTGGCACAACCTGATTGTATCATGCTGGTTAGGTTATTAAGAGAAAGGGTGTGATTTTTAATTACTGAATGCTAATTTTGACGGTTTCAAATAGAAACAGACGTTCCCCCCCCTCCACCCCACCCCGAGTGCCTCTGCAAAAGTAAGGCAGGGGATGGATTTTATATCAACAAATGGTGCGAACATGCAAAGTTTCTCTGGCTCCAGTCCTGGAGAGGGTTTTCCAAAAAAGCCGGGAGCAGGACGGAAGGAGAGGAAGGATTTCTTCAATCCTGCCTGAGGATGCGAGGGCAGGTGGGGGTTTGTGGCAGGAGTGAGAACCCCCTGGGGTCTGCCCGCTGCCCATGGAGATGCTGCCCTGCTGCCCCATTGCCCATGCCGGTGTGTGCGGGTCAGCGTGCCCTCGCCTTGTACAAGCCCGCCTGCAGCACTGAGCCAGACTGGACTATTTTTCCTTTTCCCTGTGTATTTTTTTTTTTATAGTCTCCTTTTAATCCCCCTCCCCCCGGTGCTTGAGAGGGGCCAGCTTCCAGTGGCAGGCAAAGCCCGCAGCGGGGAGGAGGAGGAGGAAGGCCTTGCGTGGCGAGCTCGGCAGCCCAGCGCCATCCCATTGTTTGCCCCGGCGGCCACGTGGGCGAGCGCGGTGAGGCCGGCGAGGGGACCCGCGGGGGCTGCGGGGGGAGCGCAGCGCCTGCCCCCGGCAGATGCTGGGCTCCGGGCGAGCACAAAGCTCGCAGCCCTGCCCTCCCCGGCCTTCGGGGGTCCCTTCGCAGGAACAAAGAGGGCGAGGGGCCACCGTGCCAAGCTGTGCCGTGCCGGGGAAGCTGTGGCCGGCACGGGCACTCCTGTCCGGCGGCGGGCAGCGGGGAGGTGTTAGGTCAGGACGCCGTCTGTTGGGTACGAGTGGGACTTTCCTGTTCTCCTGATCATTTCCTTCCTTACCTTGGAAACTTGGATTTTCTCCTACCTTTTGTTCCCTATTTTTCTCTTGTAAAGCTGTCCCTGGTTCTATTGGAAACAGCTGCCAGAGCTGGTCCTGGGGAGCGGGCGGGGGGCTCTGGCTGTTTCTCCTCGCCTCCCGCTCACGCCCCCGCGGCAGAGCTGGCACCGCCGAAATGGCACCCGGCTGTGCGGAGCCCTCGCTGCTGGGGGGTGCCCGGGGGGAGCTGCTGCAGCCGCGTTTGTTCCTGGTTTTCCTCAGGAGCAGAGGGGATGGCAGAAGGAGAGCGGTGCAGTGCTCAGAGCACCTTGTGTCCAGCCTGGCTGGTGCTGGGATCTGCCCTGCCCACAGGGCACAGAAAGGGCTGTGTCCCCTTGAGCGTCACACGCATTGCCAGCTTCCCATTCACAGTCAGGGAGGCTCCCTGACTTCTGCTGAGGCTTCTGTTCGTCCCACGAGCACATTCCTCCTTATTTCCCAGCATCTTCCCCCTCTGAGTGCTCACCCTGCAGATCCCTGGGGGGACACTCAGAGCTGGGGTCTCAGTGGAGCAGAAACAGTGCTTTCCTGCAGGCTGGCAGGGAGCAAAAATATCTCTGCAAGTAAACAAATACTTCACCTCTGCCTCGGTTTGGGGCTTAGGTTTTTTTTTTTTTTTCTTCTCTCAGAACTCCTGGTTGTGGCCACAAGTGCCAGGAGCTGAGTTCAAAGCTACCGCTGTGTAGTTAAGGGGGGATTTCTGGGTGCTGCTTCCTGTGTGTGATGGGACCCCACTGCCCACCCACCCACCTACTGCCACCTCCTTTCATCCCCAGAGTGGTGACACCAGTCTCCTGTGCCAGTCAGGGAAAGAGGGACACCTGGGTGGCTTGAGTAAGATTTGGGTTTAGATGGGGGCACAGCTCTGTGTGATAAGACCAGCTTTTCTTTTGTGCATAGAATGATTTTTTTTTTTTAATTGGTAAGAGGAGAAACGCTCACTGTCCTGCCTGATCTTAATGTGGCATGCATGGTGACTGTTAGTATCAAAATTAAGCAGGACAGAAAAAGTACACATATGCAATTACATCTGTGGAATATGCACAATTAAGGTGTACATATAGATAAAGAAAGAAGGGCATGTGCCTGTGTATTTTGTATTTTGGAGTAGTGGGACAGAGCAGTGCTTTGTGCCTGGCCATCCAGTGCTCTCCCATTTGCCTTACTCTTCCTCTTCCATGGCCTTTGCCACCACCACCAGTGGTTTTTAGCAAGGTGATTTCCACCTCTGTGTTCCCCGGGCTGGGTGGGAGGCTGTGGGGTCTGTCTGTCTGTCTGTCCGTGTGCGAGACTGCGCCTGCTGCCTTAAGATAAAGTCCAAAGGAAGACCTCTGGCTGTGTCTTGAGCTAACATTTTCTTTTTAATTTTTTTTTTCCTTAATGTTTCTGCATCAACCCTTGAACATTTGATCTGGTGCCTGTCCTCCTGGGGTGCGGCAGCTTTCTGTAGTGAAAATGAGCTCTCACCACCCCTCCTGCCTTCCTCAGACAGGGTCTGGAGTGAGGGGGGTTTCCTTCCCATTTTCCCTGGATTTGGGCTGGTTTTCTTACAATCTCTCAAGGCTGAGCTTGCACCTATAATTGGAATTTTTTGGCTACAAACTGAAAGCGGGGGGATGCACTGCAGCAGCTGTGACTTGTTGGTGGGCATGACCTGCCCGACACAGCTGGGGTGCTGGCATCCCATGGCATTCCCAGCAGGTACAACAGCCCGCAGCCAGTTCCTCCTAGCTGACATGGATTTCCTTCTGTGCCCCACTCCTGTCCCAGCTCCCACCTTTAATGCTGTCATTGTACCTGGGTCACCTGCTCCAGCACTGACTGGTGCCCACCATGGCAAGTGGCCGGCTGGCATCTCTTTCCTTCCAGAACAGCCTCACTGCAAGAGTGTCCCAAGCCTTGGCTTTACTAATTTACCCATTTCTAGTCACTGTAAGGTAGGAAATGCCCCTCTATCACCCCACGGGTAGCTGGCTTTGTCCAGCTGTGTCCCCAGCCAGGTGGCTGCTTCCTGCCCCAGGCAGTGTTTTTAGCTCAGCCTTGAGGTTGGTTGTTTGGGGTTGTGTTTTTTGCCTTGTTGTTTTTTTTTCTAGAGTGAAAAAAAGGCAGGGCACGCTGAGGAAGGGGGCAGGGCGCTTCCTTGAAGCACCCTGGTTTGGGGTGGGCAGATAAGGGTGCTGCGTCACACTTGGCTCCTCTGCCAAGCCCAGCAGAGCATCCTCCTTGCCCTCCTGCTCTGCCCAGCCCTCCCTTGGGTGCTCATCCTGCTTTTTGGGGGGAAACCCCATTGGGATAAGGCAGCTTCTAGTGCAGAACCTGCTTGAAACCCCCACATCTCCCTGCGCACGAGCGATGCTCACAGCAAGAAGGAGGGAGAGGTGCTTTTCTCCCCTCTGGCTCCTCTCTGCCGGAGAGCTGTGCAGCTGATGGGGTGTAAATCACACCCAGCCTCCCTGTGCCCATCTGCCAGCAGCATGGTGGGGGAGTCATGGCTGGTGCAGCTTGGGGTGACTCTTCAGCGCAGCTTCAGCCCTGCTCCTGTGTCCCCGTGGCTCTGGGGAACAGAACCTGGAAGCACTTTGGCTGTTGGGGTCTTCCTGTGCTAGGCATGAACCAGGAGGTGGGTCTGGTTTTGTGAGACCCTGTTGGGCTCTGGTTTGAGGCAGGGACAGCCACGCTTTGAAATGCTTGGCCTCACCAGGAGGGCTTCTGGCAGGGATGTGCTTTGTGGGGTATGGTTGGGGATGGAGGTGGGAGCTCACAAGGAAGCAAACGCTGCTTCACGTTGCATATGGGTCCCTTTAACCCAGCTCAAGCACCAAGTTTTCCATGGAAACCCCAAAACAGATGGTTTTGTTTTATCCTGGGTATTACAGCACCAATAACACCCAGGTGCTTCACACCTTGGCCGGTCTCTGCTGGAGACAAGGTCCAGGCTGAGGCTCCCAGGGCTCATTTCATCGTTAAAAGCAGATTTACTTGCTTGTCCCGGAGCCCTTCAGGGTGTTGTGGCACGTCCTGACAGCTTGTCCGTCCTTACCTGCAGTCATCAAGGAGTTTTCAACATGACTTATATAAAGCCTTTGTACTTGGATTGCTCCACCGTGCTGCACAATGGCTTCTTTGTCATCCTGCCAGCTAATTAATTTTAACTTTTACCGTTGCTCCAGCGTGGTGCATCGTCCTCCTGGTCCATTTGAAGCTTCCCCCCCCCAGCCTTAAGTGTTTTCCAAGCAGTTGGACTTGTTGCTGCTGAGCACTGGAGAAACCAGCTGGCCCCGCTGGTGCTCATCTTCTGGAGAAGGAGCTGCCCTCATGCTGCTGGTGGAGGGAAAGCCATTAGGAGGCTCAGGTTTTCTCCAGTGGCTTGTTTCTCCTGGCTGGCAGCTGAATGTCCCCACAGAGAGCGTCCTCCAATGAAAATAACAGGCTCTGGCTCCCTGGCCGGTGATTGGCACCACAAGGATCTCACAGCCAGAGGTGAAAACCTTGGCTGCAACTTCAGGACAAAACCCCTGGTGCCTGAGGATGTCTAAGCGTGGGGAATGTGATGATTTCTGGGGGGTTGGGCTCTGTTTGGTTGTGCTCTGGAAACCGGGTGCTTTTAGCTTGCATCCTGTGAGCAAGCACCTCCAGCACAGCATTGCTGGTGTAGCAGGGAGCTTACCCCCGGTACCTGCAGAGTGCTCATAGGAGAGCTGAGCACCTCTTTAGAGCTGCCTGGAGCAGGAGAGATGTGACCCCAGCTGGGTGTCCCAGCCCTTGCAGTGGGATGAGCCAGGGTATTGTGTTTTCCGAGTAGGAGGGATGGAGATGGCCACATGCATAAACATCAGCTGGACGTGCAGCCCTGGGGTTTGTGTGAGCAGTGCTGTGACGGGGGGAGTTCCCCTCTGCTCAGGATGGGGACAGTGGCAGGTCAGGGAATATGGAATTGCTGCCTTTGTGTTTAATCTGGTTATAAGGATGGCTATTAGAGATAATGAATTTTGCCTGTCCCCACTGTTGTAATACAAGAACCCAACTGTCTTTCAACACCGCGAAGGTCACTCCTCTTTATTTCTGGTTGTAAATATTGCTGGTTACAGATGTTTGGGGTTGATGGACATGGCTAATTAAGTTTCTCCTGTCAGCTGGTTGGCAGGGTGCAGGGGTGCTGGCATGGAGGTGAGGTCAGAGGGCAGGATCACGGCTGGGCAGCAATACCAACAGCATGGTGTAAGCCCATCTCAGTGCAGCCCCTCAGTGAGAGCAAAGCTGGGTTTGCACTGAGCCTTGCCCCTCTCTTTATTATGAATTTGGAGCAGGCTGGTGGGAAGGCGGTGGCTTTTGGGAGCAAGTTTCCATTTTGCTGCTCTCATTTGAGGGGAATTCAGCAAGAATTGTCACACCTGCTGTCCCCAACTTGACCTGAGTGTGGGAAGAAGGGTGCAAAAACCCTTCTAATTTTTGCCATCGAGTATCTTTCGCGCCAGCACCAGCAGAGGCTTTTTCTTTCCCAAAGCAACATGGAAATGATGGTGTGCTGGCTCGCAGAGCCACTACCCCACATCAGCTGAGCACCAGGAGGGGCTGGGGGCCCCTTTCTCTGGGGCACGAGGCCGGGTGCTTCCCGGTGCTCCCCCTGCCCGGCAGGAACCGTCCGTGTGCGCTGCCTGCGCGCCTGGAACGCAGCACGTGCTGCTGTGCTCCCCGGCTCCCCCCGCGCGCCTGATTTATGCCGCTCCACATTTCTCCTCCTTTCCATGCCTCTTTCTCCTCTCCCTCGGTTTTTTTTTTTTTCCTCCCCCCTTTTGCTGCTTGTGCATTTCCTTGCTCCTTTTTTTTTTTTTTTTTTTTCCCCTTATTGCTCTCAGGCCTCCCTGTTAACCCAGCAAGCTACAAGATTTAGGGCTCTCTGCCTGGCGTGCGTTCTGAGCGGGGTTTGATCCTCCCAGAGGAGGGAACCGTGATCCCCATCACCCCACTGGGACATGATCCTCGCATGTAGAAGGGCTGTTTTTGTTATTCTATTTTATGGCCGCAGAGCACAAGTCGTGCGTCCCTGTTGTGGATGCTGCTGGCCGTGGATTGCAGCAGAACTGGTGGGGTGGCCACGGGTGCCCATCGCCTCCATCCCGACGTCGCTGCGCCGGCCATCTGTCCCCTCCTGTGCGGCGCCGGGCTGCCGGCTGCTGCTCGCCGAGCCATCAGGGCTTGCCCGGCGTGTGCGAGGCCACCAGAGGGGAAAAAAAAAAACCAAAGAAAAAAAAGTTCCATTTTTGCTTTGTTTGCCCCCATTTCATTTGCATAACCTGACTTTTTGTTGCCTTTGAGAGGGGGGCTTTTTTTTATTTTTTTCCACCCTTTGCTCCCCTGCTGCCGTGCCAGGCGCATCAAAAGTTTGCTGGGTCTTGCATGCATGTGCGGATGCCGAATAATTTTATTAGCTGCCTGGAAGGGAGCCAGCACGGCGTGCACCGTGCAGGAGGTGGCTGCTGGGGCGCCTTCCCTTTGCTTCCCCTTCCCAGCTGCCCCCCCTTCGCCTCGCTGGTCTCCTGTGGGTTGCATCATCAGCGTTACTCCCCCATTTTATTTTCATATCTTTTTCTTAGGGAAGTTTTTTTTGGGGTTTTTTTCTTCTTTTTTTTTTTTTTTTTTTTTTGCTCCTTAAAGGGTTAAAACCGATGGGGAAGTTCAGCTAGCACTTGCAAGATATGGTTGCCTTAGCAACAGGCCTCCTAATCTGGTAGGTGACCTGAGAGACTGTGGAAGATGCAGGGGTTGGTTTGGCATTTCATTATTTCATGAGGCTGCGGCTCTCCAGCTGGTTCCCTTCCCAGCACCGCCACCGCCGCTGCTTCCCCCCGCTGCCGCCCCCGGCATTCCTTGGCAAAGCCCTGGAGGGGCCAGCAGCACAGTCCCCTCCCTGGGTGCTGCTGGGTCCTGGGAGCTCTTGCTCAGAAAGGGGGAGAGGGCTTCCCGCAGCTCAGGTGGTAATTATTCAACTTTAGGATTGTAAAGGTGGTTTCCTACCTTGCCCTTTCCTCCTTTGAAAGGATTTGCTGTGGTGGCCCTAGAGGAAATAATCCGTGTGGCCCCAGAGCTAAAGGTGTGCTCATTGGCACTTCCAGACCCTGCCTTTCGGGGTCTGTGGGGCTCTGGTAACAAACAGATGGAGCATGAACAGGGAAGCACAGTGGCTGGAAAAGGTGATGGAGTTGAGATGCAGCATCCAACCAGCATTTTGGGGAAGGTTGGTGGGCTTTGGGAGGAATGTGGCAGCATTAATCCAGCCGCTTTAGGCTCCTCTGGGCTCACTGGCCAAGTGGCACAACCAGCACATCCCCATGGATGGACAGACCAAGACCTGGGTGTTTCAGTGCCACAGCCATGGCCACCTTTTTTTTTTTTTCCAACATCCTCAAGTTGGCATTTCCCAGCGCTGTCCCTTTTCCCTTGCTGTAGTGACCACCCTGTGCAAAGCATTGGGGATCACTCGCTCATCTTTGCCAGTGGTGGAGCCATCTAAATTAAGAAACTGCATCACAAAACTTCCCTGCCTGATTTGGCCTCACTGAATCTCTGTGCTCCACTGGATTGGGGCTCAAACTTCTGCCTGTGCAGTCCTGCATGGGATTGGAATGGATGTTGGTCACACCCAGCAGTGCCCGTCGGCACAGAACTGTTGCATCCTGGTCCAAATCATCACTGAGCTCTTTGCCAGGATCCAAGCCACTCTCTGTGCCCAAACCTGGGATGTTTTTCCCCCTTGCTGGACGCTGAGTGGCTGTGGAGCGTGGCTCTGCCCTTGGCACCTGGCCGGGATGGCTGGGCAAGGAGACCCTGAGGGAAGGAAGGTGTCCAGAGGGCTGGGGCTGAGCTCCCTCTGGGTTCCAGTGGAATAAAAGGGCCAGGATAGCGCCAGGGGCATCCCATTCCCGCAGATCCCAGTGTGCAGACCTCTTTTGTTTTTTCCCCCTCCCACTACTCCAGGCGTCGGTGGCAGCTGCCTGCGGACGCCAGGGAGAGCCGCCTTTGTTTACCCGCGTCTCCGGCAGAGCGAGGGCGGGGATGCTCTTGGATCGAGGTGCTGATCTGTCATCTCCAGGTTTTATGCATCCCCAGACAAGAAATCAGCGGTGCAAAGCACAGACTTTTTTGTTACTTATCGCCGAGCTCTGTGCAGAGCGCGGCTGCTGAAAGCAATCTGGTGTCTGCGATGCCCAGATTTATGGTTTCCCAGCCTCATTTGAGGTGTTGGCTTCCACTGGGAAGGAGAAAACCTGGTTTGAGCCATCGGAGTAGGATGAGAGGACCATGGTGTGTAGTGACAGTGGACCCCAGGTCTGAGCCCCAAGCTGGCAGATGGCCCCAGAGACCGTCATCACCCTGCGTGGGACAGCATCTCCCTTGCTCCATCTTATCTGCTGGAGACAGGAGAACCAATGTCCCAGGCAGCTGAAACAGCTCAGCTTTCCCTCTGGGTCTCCTCCACCCAGAGCTGGGATGGCAGAGGCAAAGACTGGAGGGAGGCAAAGGGAGGAAATCCAGGCGAGCCAGCAGAATCCCTCGAAAGCCCTTTTTTTGATCACTTCATCCTTTTTTTTCCCCCCTATCTCTGCTTTGTGAGGCTTTCCAGGATTTGTCCCTCTCGGCGGGGATTTTGGGCGGTCAGCCGGGTCCCCAGGCACGGACAGACGGACAGGCTGCCAATCAGCCAGCACGCACCGTCCTTCTGTGCTGGGAGCGCTGTGCTCTGCTGCCAGGGGGGCTCCTGGGGCTCAAGCACAGGATTATAGATGGGTTTTTTCCTTTTTTTTCTTTTTTTAAAGAAAATCAAAATTCCCAGGGAAAAATATATTTAAAAAAAAAAGCCGTCTCCCCCCCGCCTCCGCCCTGCTGAGAAGCAGCTCTGCGATGGCGGCTGGAAAGCGGAGCCGTAAGTGTTGCGCGTGCCATCTGCTCCGCTTGGATCGCGGGAGCGGCTGGAGCCCGCACAGCCTCGCGGGAAGGGGGGGACAGGGGGTAAAGACAGGGTCCCCCTGCCCCGAATCCCTCCCAGCTGGGCTCCTCCAGGTCAGCTGGAAGCCCACGCCGGCGTGCTTGAGCCCCAGCTCGTGCCGCTTGGAGGTGTCCCGTGGCTGCGGATCCGCGCGCCGCTCCCTGCGTGGGTCATCCGAGGGTGGACGTGGCTGTGGGGTGGGATGAGTTGTGTGAAGGGGAACGGGCAGGGTTTGGTGGGTTTAGGCAGCTGCAGCTCTCTGCTGGCTGCCTGAGTTGGGAGCACCTGCTGGCACAGGGCGCTCTGTAGCGTAGGGGGCAACTCACGGGGACCTCGGGTGTTTGCTGTCGTGAGAGCAGCTCAGCAGGACGCGTCTGGTCCTCCCAACGGGGATAGCAAAGGAAAACTCCTTCCCCAAAAAGGAAAAAGTCTATGCTGTCTCTAAACAGAAAATGTGTCTAATTGTGGATTTGCTCTGGGAGCATCTCTGGGTTCCCACACAAGTTCCTCTGCTGGCTCTTCAGCTGGAGCACCAGAGCAGTTGGGTTTCTCTCTGCTTTACCAGTTTTTACAAAACCAGTATTTTTTTGAGACTTCCCGGTGGATCAAGCCAATAGACAGAGATGGGATGCAGAGGGAACCCAGGCAGCCATGTCCTCAGCAGCAGTGCCTGGGGCTCATGCTGTGGGTTGTGGGTGGTTGGCTTGTCTAGGGGGTAGACAAGAGTTGAATATTCCCAGGATGTGTGATACCAAACCTGGGAGATCAGTTTTGACTGCAAGGACAGCAGCTGTGGAGCCCTGAATTCCCCCTTGTCTTAGCTCCACTGGCAGCAGTTTTGCTCTCTGGATGTTTGTCACACAGGCCATAGGTATGGGGTGTGTATATGATTTGTGGTTGGGATTAAACCACATTAAGAACTGTACATCTTGCTCACACTTCTGCCCCAGTGGGATGGAGAGAAGAATGGGGGGCAGGAGGGGAAAGTAAAACCCATGGATTGTGATAAGAGTCGTTTATTAATTGAAATAAAATACAATAACAAGAATGAAAAGGGACATGATAGAAAGAGAGAAGTAAAACATAAAAGAGATAACTGCTGCACAATATAATTCCTCACCACTCGCTGACTAATGCCCAGCCTGTCCCTGAGCTTCCTGGCCAGATTCCCCCAGTTTACATGCTGGACCTGACGTTCTGTAGTATGGAGTATCCCTTTGGCCCGTTTGTGTCAGCTCTCCTGGCCATTCTGCCTCGTGGTTTCTTGTGCACCTCCTCACTGGCAGAACATGGGAAGCTGAAAAGTCCTTGACTTGGAGTAAGCACTACTTAGCAACAGCAAAAACACCAGCGTGTTATCAACGCTGTTCTCATACTGAATCCATAACACAGCGCTGTACCAGCTACTAGGAAGAAAATTAACTCTATCCCAGCCAAAAATGGGAGGATGTAATATTTTTTTTTTATGTTGGAGAAGGTTTGCTTGCAGAGCTTGGGAACTTGGAGAGGATGCCTGGTCCTTTCCCCTCCTCTTCTTCCCCTGCAAATGCAGTTGCTCCTCTTCTCCTGCTGATAGAAAAGGCAGCGGTGGTGTGAGGGGGTTGAGCTTGTGGAGGAGGAATAACGCTCTCCAAATGAAACCAGAGGGCTTGTGAGGAGAAATGGGAAGCTGAGGGAGGGCAGAAATATCCGGGGAAGGTGCCTGAGGATGGGGCTGCAGGAGGCTTTTGGTCTTGCTGGGCTTTGGGACAGGAGGGAAAGATCCCAGCTCGGTGTTTTCCCACACTTGTTCCCAGCTGCTGACCGTGGTCAGACCTTCACAGGGGTTCAGCACTGGCTGTAGTTAAACCTTGTTAGAGCCCAGCCCTTTACTGGGGAGCCTCTTGGGAGCTCCAGTTGAGCCCCTGGAGATGAGTTTGTGAGACATGTGCTCCTCACCAAACCCTGGCATCCCAGAGGCCCTGCCCTGCCCACAGTGTGTTGGCTCTCCGGAGCTGCCCGCAGTCCAGGGCTGAACCCCCTGGGTGCCAGGTGCCCCCCAAACTGTCCCTCCTCAGCTGGACAGGGGAGAGAAAATACCACAAAAGGCCCATGGGTTGAATAAGGACAGGGAAACCTCACTCACCAGCTACTGTCACAGGTAAACTGACTCAACTTGAATGAAAATTAATTCAATTTATTGCCAGTCAAATCAGAAAATCATAATGAGAAATACAAACTAAATCTTAAAACACTTTCCCCCTACCCCTCCCTTCTTTCTGGGCCCAACTTCACTCCTGGTTTTCTCTCCCTCCTTCTGCCAGCAGCGAAGAGGGACAGGGAACAGGGGCTGTGGTCAGTTCATCACAGTTGTCTCTGCTGCTGCTTCCTCCTCAGGAGAGGACTCCTCCCACTTTTCCCCTGCTCCAGCATGGGGTTCCTCCCGCAAGAGACAGTCCTGCACAAAATTCTCCAATGTGGGTCCTTCCCCCAGGCTGCAGTTCTTCCCAAACTGCTCCAGTGTTGGGTTCCCCTTGGGCTGCAGGGGGATCTCAGCCCCACCACGGAGCTCCATGAGCTGCAGGGGGATCTCAGCTCTGCCATGGAGCTCCATGAGCTGCAGGGGGATCTCAGCTCCACCACGGAGCTCCACGGGCTGCAGGGGGATCTCAGCTCCACCACGGAGCTCCCCGGGCTGCAGGGGGATCTCAGCTCTGCCATGGAGCTCCACGGGCTGCAGGTGGATCTCAGCTCCACTGTGGAGTTCCATGAGCTGCAGGGGCACGGCTGCCTCACCATGGGCTGCACCACGGGCTGCAGGGGAATCTCTGCTCCGGTGCCTGGAGCACCTCCTCCCCCTCCTTCCCACTGACCTTGGGGTCTGCAGGGCTGCTGCTTTCATGTTCTCACTCCTCTCTTCTCTATCTGCAGCTGCTCCTGCACAACAAGTTTTCTCCCTTCTTAAATACGTTATACTGGAGACCAATACACTGCAAGTAGCTCACAGTGTTGCACTTTGGTGGCTGCCCCTGAGCCCAGCGTTCAGAAATTCATTAATTGGGCTGGAACAATTATTTTTGGCTTTTGCAGAGGGAAAGGCTATAAATAATCACCCCGCGAGCTTGTGCGGTGACTTTGCAGCCTCTGTTGGGGGGGGGAGGTTGTGTTGGGGTTTTTTTTTCCTTGCTGCTGTCTGACTGGCTTTTCCTTGGCGGCCGAGAGTGGGAGACTTATCTGCAGAAAATACCATTTGAGTTGATTAAAGAAACTCCTGCCATTGGCCCGAACTGCCAAACTTTCAGCAGAAACGGTTGCGCTTTCTGAGAAACCGCCCTGGGGACCCGCTGGGTGCTGGGCACAGGGAGGAGGGGAGGAGGACAGCAGGGAGGCTTCCCCAGGCTCAGGGAAGGGAAACAAAGCACAAGACAAAGGCTGCTGGGGGAATCTTAGAAGGTGGAATCACACCGAGGAGGGCTTGCCTGGCAGAGGGAGTGGTGGTGGGCACGCTTCTGCTTTCGCAGCGCTCCACCAGCAGCAGCTTGCACTGCCCCCACACTGAGGGCTTTTGATCCTTGGGGAGCTGGGTTTCAGCCAGAGGCTGATCCAGAGGTGAGAGCCTCTGCGTCCCAGCACCTACCCCTCGAGCTCACCCATCCAGTACCCCTGGGAGCCAAACCACAACGGCCTTAGCAGAGGCAAGCAGCGTCTAGTACACCTTCTTTTGTAAGCTCTCTGTCGCATCTAAAATAAATTTGCATGTAAATTGACAGGCTGATTCTAATGTCTCCTGGCTGTAGAGCACTGAAGGCCCAGGCTTCCCTGGTAGGTGGGCACGTGGCATTGTCCCCACATTTGGGGACACAGAGCCGTTCCAGCGCGGAGGTGGCAGAGGCATGGGGTGACTGCTTGCAGGGAAGCAGAAAGTTAGTATTTCCTTCTTAAAAATAAAAAAAAAACCAAAACAGATTTTTGAAAGGATTGAGACTGACAGGCTGGTGGCTGAGAATGGCCAACACAGGACAGCAAGCTGGATTTTCCTGTAGGGATGCTGCTCTGTGCCAGGCTGCTGGACTCCCAGGGCCCACACAGTGCCCTGGGTTCACAGGAGCACATCCCACATCTCTTTCCTTGCCTGGCAGCAATTAAAACACATTCCCATGTTGCCAAAGACAACAGCCACGAGTCACTGATGTCTTGGAGAGTGTCACTTTGGCCAGAGCACCCCTTGGTACCTGGGTTTGAGGAGCGCTGCTGGGGCTGGAGCCAGGGTGAGGATCTGTTAGGAGCATTTCGGGAAAGGCTGCCTAGAGCAGAGTATCTCCCGAGCAGTCTCGCTGTGGCAGCTTTCCTTCGTCATCCATTATTTATTTGATCCTCTGCAAAACAAATTCGCTCCTCGGCACTGATTCTGATGACGGTGCTCATTTTACAAAAGAGGTAAAAGGAGCTGGTTTTGTTCCCAGTCTGAAAGACTTGAACAAAAAGGTGTTTCCTGCCGCCTTCTCTCCTGTATCAGTGAGGCAAATCTGCAGAGCTTTAGAGTGGTGGTGAAAATTTTGGAATCTCAAGTAGTGGAATGTCAAGCAGTGCTTTCCCTGTTGATCCCCATCTTTCCTGGACCTCCGAGGGTGTTTGCTGTGGCAGGATCAGGGGAGCCAAGATGCTCAGCTCAGCTGAAGGTTTCTTGAGGGCATGGCTGTGTGTCCAGGGAAAAGGGGTTCATGGGTGCATCTCCTCACCGTGTGTGCTGTGCTCTGCTCTGTGAGTGCACATAAGAGCCCACGCTTGGGGCTTGGAGCCAGTGGGGTGGTTGCAGAGGGTGTTTTTGGGGATGTCCTCAGTCACACCAGTGGCCAAGCCAGCTCCAGGTTGCTTGCACCAAACGAGCTAGAGGGGTGGGCCGGGAAGTTTGGAGGGAGGAGCCGGCGCGTCGGAGCCGCGTTCGTCAGGATGGAAATAACTGTCAGCCCCGTTCAATCTGTCGCCTTGTTCCCGGGGGACAATTGCAAAACAGGATTACTGGTACTTAAAAATTCATAGAAAACGTTTCTTATCACAACGTCATAATTGTTATGACTCAGAAGAGTAGAATTGCCATTTTCCTGTGCCTTTTTTCTCCCCTCCCTTCACTTTTGTTGCATACCGAGTCCCTCGCTGCAGCTGCGGGATCGTCAGGAAGGGGGGAAAAAAAAAAAAAAAAGAGAAAAACAAACCAGAGCGATGCTTTATTTTATGCTAACTGCTGCATTTGACTTGAAAATGATGTCCCACTGGGTCTCGTGGTCAGCGTATTACGGCGTGATGGATGGCTGTCAGAGCGGCGGTGGCTGGCAGATTGCGATGGGTGGAGGAGAACAGATGCCCGGTGACTTCAGGGGCTTTAGCAGAGCCCAGGACTGAAGAGTGGAAAACAAAAGCAGATGGGAGAGCTCTGCCTGGGCTAACTATTCTTCTCCGGCCACGTGTCGGGGAGGGAAGCTCGTGGGGCAGCCGTGTCCCTTCTGTGCTGTTGCTCTGTGGTGAGCTGGGCTGCCTGGGGAAGCCCCGGGTGAACCCCACTTGACCTGAGGCCCGAGCCTACGTGCAGGCCATCGCTGCAGATCTCGAAAGGGCAACCTTTTACCCCTGTGAAAGAGCAGCCTGCGCTCCATTTGATGGTTCTTGTTAACCCTTGGCCCTGCTGATGGATCTGAGGCAAGGCCTGGGCAGGCTCCAGGGGTTGCCTTTTAGGAGGGCGTCTGCCGGTGTATTTTGTGCCCTGCGTGGCTCTCTGTTTGTGTTTGGAGTTGGGCAGGACCCTGTGAGTTTGAGTGGTGCCGATGGAAGGAGGTGGAAGGAGGAGAGTGAGCCTTTCTTGGAAGAGCTGTTCTCAATGAAACCCTTTGCAGGTGCTGCTTTGCAACCCCTCATCTGCTCCGTGTCTGTCCTGCAAGCTTTTCTATACTTACTACCCCTTCAGAGGGTAAAGAAAATAACCTGCTTCGCCCCATCTTGCTTCTCACATCTGTATTTCCTCATCTTTTACCCCTTCACTTTCTTCCTACCCCTCCAGTCCATCCGAAGTCGGGCAGGTGGCTGCTGCCTTCCCAGCTGGCATTTGCTGGGGATTGCAGGGTTAATGGCGAAAATTAAATTTCACTGCTGTTTTTAAATTAATTGAATCATCAGCGTGGGTAACGGGAAACAGTGGTATCATAATGTATTTGATATGGGTCTTTAAGTCAGCATTTGCTGTGAGATCTGGAGCAGTAGATCTTGGTGGAAGCGATGGCTAACTGATATATTGCAGTTATGGCCACAGTACAAAGGCTCCTGTTATGTCTTAAAGCGTTCAGGTCATGAAGTTGAGTTGGTTTATGATATGGCTGTTTTCCGAGCGTGCTTCCCACGGTGCTCCTCCATCATACTCGGAAAAACCCTGCAGTTGGCAGGAGCCAGCAGTGCTCCCGGTTTGTGCCTGTGGGCAGGCACCCCACGTCTGTGAAGATGCCCTTTTGGCTGACAGAGGAGCATTGGGGTTTGCTCCTAGGAGTCTCTAAAGTTTTTTCTGCTGAAGGAAGCTGACACAGGGGAAAACATGCTCAAAGAAAACAGTGGAAAGACTTTTACCGATTTGCAGCATCATCTCACCTTTCCTTGGTGGCCCTGGGGTAGCTACAGGACCTGCCTTGGAGAGGAGAAGCTGCTGAGGCTGAGGGCCAGCCTCCTCATGTGGTGTCCCCACCATGCTGGGGACAAAACTCCTAGTAGAGCATTGTATGAGCTTCTCTTTTCCTTTACCTGGTGGGACTGTGTGATGGGACTGCGTGGTGCCTCGTGGTGGACGGTGGCACACCCCTTCACCAGGGCTAACAGAGGGCTGGTGTTAATTAAAAAGTGGAAAATGTAAAGTTTTAGTTAATGTGGTGTGGAGCTGCTTGCAGGTTTCCACCCATGAGGGGTTCCTGCATCCTATTCCAGCAGCCTGGGACTGCTGGAACAGGCAGGATGAGAGGAAATGACCTCAAGTTGCACCAGAGGAGGGTTTAGATTGGATTTTAGGAAAAATTTCTTCACTGAAAAGCTTGTCAAGCCTTGGAACAGCCTGCCCAGGGCAGTGATGGAGTCACCATCCCTGGAGGGATTTAAAAGCCGTGTAGATGTGGCCCTTGGGGATGTGGTTTAGTGGTGGGCTTGGCAGTGCTGGGGGAACGGTTGGACTCGATGTTCTTAGAGGTCTTTTCTGACATAAACGATTCTATGATTCCCTCTCGTCAGCAACTTCCTCCGGAGATCACAATTGTATAGATGACCCCGGAGTGCACCTACGGTCACGTCAGCAGCGCTGCCTTTCACAGCCAAAATCTCAAGGCTACTTAACCAACTGAAACCTCTCAGAAGCTGCCTTGATATGAATATTGATCCCCACATTTAACTCTGCTTTGCCCAGCTGATATTGCCCAGGCTGGTGGCGTGGAGGACGAGCAGCCTGCAGGACGCACAGCTGGATTTTGGAGCAGGCTTTGGTGGGCCGCACCAAAACCCTCAGTGCTGAAGAGCCTGTTCTAGTGCACTGGTTCAGATTTTGTGTAGAGACTTGCTTATTATTTCTGCTAGTTATGTCTCTAATGAGGTGAGACGTGCCATATGTTGTCCATAGGGAGGGAGCGCCGCAGGTGGGGCGGGGGCTGGCCTGGTGGGTACTGGCTGCACAGAAGAGCCTGAAACTGCCTCAGACTCAGACTTGGTGAGCCAAGATTCCGGCTGATCCGTCTGTGCCATGGGCATTGTTGCCATGTCACGTCTCAGAGCCATCTACAAACTGGCAGCACCTCCTTGCTCTTCATCCACTGTCGTGTTCTCCAGCTCCCGTCAGTTTTATCCTTCCATTCCTTGTTCCTTTCTCTTACCCGCAACAGGTTTTTGCTTCAAAATAAAGGGATTTTGGGGCCGGGCCCAGCCACGCAGCTCTTTTGCCTGCTCACAGGGGTAGCAGCCCTGATCTGAGCAGCCCAGGCTGCTCTCTGAGCAGAAGTTTGAAACTAAACCATAGCAAGGTAAAGAGATATTAATTGCTGAGCCCTGAACTTAATTTGAGCAGGCCTCTGCTGTTTAAACAATTGTTGGAGCCATAAACCAGAAGCCCTTAATTACGGCTAATTATTTTTTGCGATGAATCTATATGGAAGCTCCTCAGCATGAGGGCTCCTCTGAAATTCACCAGTTGCGTGTTCAGGCATCATCCAGCCTGAATATCCCCAATAAAACCAGAGACAGAAGTGTTGCCTCCAGCCCGGCTGCCTGGCCAGGCAGGAGCCTGCTGCCTGCAGTTTCCTTAAACCCGGGGGTCAGGGCAGGGTGCAGGGGCTCGGAGACTCCCTGGGCAGGCGGCTGGGGACCTAAGGGCAGGCAAGAGCAAGACAGGAGCTGTTTAGGACATGGACTTTAAACTCTCTGGCATTTGGGGTTTGTTTAAAAACCAGCTAGGTAAATATTTGTGAAGCGGTTGGGATCCGGCTGCGGGGTCAGGCGCTGTGCGCAGCCCTGGGGCTGCTCGGGCCTCCTGTGGATCCTGTCCCTCCCGCAGCACGAGGCATGTCCATCCTCAGCCCTGCCGAGGAGATGGTGAAGGCAGCGCAGGGCGCTTGGCATCATCACCTGGGCTGTGTTTCTCTAGGGTTTGGGGTAAAAACGGGTGCCCAGAGGTCTCTCTCTCCTGGGGTATACCAGTGTGATGTTTCAGTGGGACATACTTAGAGCAGGTCTCCTGGAGAGGCCTGCACTGTGCATCCCAGGGATGTCCTTTCTGTGCCATCCAGGCTCCTTTTGGGGGTTGTTGGTGCCTTTTCCTGGTGAGCCTGGAGCTCCTGCCCTGTGCAGCCCTGCAGGAGGGAGGCTGCACTGAGGGGGGATCCTGCTGGGGACCCACAGTACCTGCTAGGGCACGTAGGACCTGTGGCTTGCCAGGGAGGATGGCACAGCAAGGATCGTGTGGCAGGGATGGCGTAGTGGGGATGGCAGGGCAAGGAGGCCATGACAAGGGTGGCAGGGCCAGGATGGCGGAGCAGGAAGATGGCATGACAGGGATGGCACAGCAGGAACAGCAGGGCAGGAGGATGGCATGACAAGGATGGCAGGGCAGGAGGATGGCATGACGAGGATGGCAGGGCAGGAGGATGGCATGATGAGGATGGCAGGGCAAGGAAGATGGCATGACGAGGATGGCAGGGCAAGGATGGCAGGGTGGGAGGATGTCACAGCAAGGATGGCAGGGCAGGAGGATGGCAGGGCACAGTGCGGCGCCGGGGGAGCGGTCCAGGCTGCCTGTACACAGCAGCTGTCAGCGCTGCTGCCTTCACCCGCCCAGCCCCAGCCTCTTCCTCATGGCACAGATGGTTTTAACACTTTCCTGGGCCCTTTTTTTCTATAATTAACTCTTGTTTGCAAGTGGGAAGACACTTCTTTCCTTTTGGCAGAGCCATCAAACTCTCCTCGGCGGTGTGCTTTTTTAAAGCCATCGTGTATCTATTCCCCAACTGCAGTCTGTTGTTTTTACCAGGCTCTTTTAAGGCACTGAGCTGCCCCCCCTTTTCTCCCCCCCTTGCTCTTGCCCGGAGGTAAAATCCGCAGGGATTGCAGGCGGAGGAGGCCCCAGCCAGCTCCGGCAGGGGAGTTAACGAATCCGGCCGAGGCGATACAAAAGCCGGTGCCCGGGGAGGGGGGAAGATGGAGGGGCCCCTTCCCTGCACCAGGAGCCTTTGAACCCCCCTGCTCCCAGCTTTGTGCGGCTTAGCAGGGTGCTGCCTGCACAAAGGCCCCTCGTCCCTCGTGCCATTTCCATGCTGCAGCTGGGAAGGGTTTTCCCAGGAGAGGCCGCTGCCCACCGAAAGCCTGGTGGGTGCTGGGGGCTGCTGTGGTGGGTGCCCTGTCCCACCGGGATGAGGGGAGGGAGGAACCCCAAAGAGCTCTGGAGCTTCACCAGGACTTTACCAGTACCAGGGTGCCCCAGGAGGGGTGGGCAGGGGAGGTGGGGGTTCTCTCCAGTGTTTACAAAGACCTAGAAAAACTAACTGGAATGCTCTGGCCGTCCTCTGCCTTTTGGGGAGCTCGGGGCCTGCCTGTAGCTCCCTGCGGAGTTCAGGGGGGTTTTGCTCTCAGGGAGGTGAGGGGCGGCAGCTCTCGAAGCAGGAAGCTTTTGGGATGGTCGGTTTTGGAGACTGAGGATGGTGCTGGTGCTCATAGGAGTGTCACCGTGGAGAGGAGGGTGCTGTGGGGGCCCTGCCACTGCTGTGGACCCGCCAGCCAGTGCCTGGGTTTGTGTCAGGGTGTTGCAAGAGCAGCTCTGACTGTGGGGAGTGAAGGAGCTGTTCTTACCTATGTATATCAAGTGGATGTGAATAAAACAAAGGAGAAAAAGCCTATCAGGATGTTTCCACCAGCAATTCACGGCCGTGACTACTGTACCTGTGCTCCCTCCACTCCTCATCCCGGTCCATCCCTTGAACTCCACTCACCCGCTCTGTAGCCAGGTGTTCCCCAGCACTGCCAGTCTAAACAAGACCTTGCAGTGATGCTCAGCGCTCTCACATCGCTCCCTCCCCCTCTCTGCTGTCTGAAAGCCTGGGGCTCTTTTTTTCTTCTATTTTTTTTTTTTTTCTCCTTGCTCTCCAGACTTCAAGTTTTCCTGCCTCACGTACCAGTTTATTGCTGGGTCAGGGGGCAGGGGTTTGCACGCTGGTTTTATAGGGTCCCTCCAGAGCTGGCTTCAAAAGGCTCCCAGTTCGTAAATGGGGGGTTTGTATTAACCACTGTGTTTTGACAGGGAGAGGTGCTCTTAGAAGAGAAATAATTAGTGTTTTGTAAGCTTTAAGGGTGATGTGGCTTGGAGTGGCTTTTAACAAAACTGCTCTGTGCAGAAAACAGTGATTTTTTTTTTTTTAAACCCATATTTTTATCAGAAATCCTCCCCTATCCCAATGTCAGTTGTGCAACCCCAGGGGGACTTTTCCATGGGGAAGTCCTGCAGCTCAGCTGTGCCTGGATCACCAGTGCCAGCAACACCAAAGCGATGCAGAGAGTTGGTGTTAAGGTAAACAAAACGTGAGGCCACTTCGGAGCGGTGTTTCCAATCGCCAGGGTTAAGGCAGGCGAGAGGCAGCAGAGCAGGAGGGGAGGTGGAGTGGTGAATTCCCTCTTACCCCGTGGATGTGCTCCTCTTCTCCTCCAGAACATGCTGAAATGGTTAAAATGCCTCTTCCCGTTCACCCTCCCCCTCCCAAGAAATCCCAGCCTACCGAGGGAGATCTGCACCCCCTCCCAGCTCGCTTAGCCCCTGGCTTTTTTTGGCAGTGGAGAAAGCCACCAGTTCTTGGGAACAACGCTGAATTACACAGTGGCTTACGTCAGATTTACTCCTCCTGTCCTTTGCTCTAGCTGCTCTATTAATTTTGAAATGCCTTGAGCAATTATCAAACCTGGGAAACACTATTGTTGGGGGGCAGCACCCACAAATAACTGCAATAAACACTCCTGTTGAAAAAGGGGAGGGAGCACCAGTCATGGGGCTGTGCTTGCCTGAATTTCGAGTGTTTTCGTGTGAATTTTCATCAGAAACCGTGTGTGTGGAGTGGTTGGGGGATCTCTCAGGGGTCTGGAGGGGGGGATCACACCCTTTCCCCACCCATACACCACTTTTGAGGTCCACAGCATTACTCCCAGGGGCACAGAGGGTGAGAAGGGGCAGCCTGGGAGCAGGTTTGGGATGTGAGGGCTCCATATGGCTGGAAGGGATTAGCCTGGGGGATTAGATGACTGGAGAGGAGGGGAAAGTTGCTGCAATCCCCCTTCCCCAAAATACCTCATCTCTGACCCCTGGCAGATGCACGGAGATGATTTCTGGGGACGATTAGCACTGCTTTGGGTTTTTCTGTGCCCCTGGAGCCGCAGCTCGGCCTCGGTGCTGCCGGGGTGAAGCAATGCCCTCGGCCTGGGCTGGGATCCTGTGCTGGCAGGTGGTGAGGAAAGCTGGGATTTTCCTCCTGCCACCACCTCACACCCACATCTTGCACCTTCCCTTGAGCTCTGTGTGTTTCCAACCTGAGCTGCTGGCTCAAGCTTTCAGCTTGCCTGGAAAGAGTATCGGTGGTGCTCAGTCCGTGCTGCTTGGACAAAGCACTGCTCCCTGCTCCCCAGGGATGGATGAGCCTGGGACACAGCACTTGGGAATTCATGCTGTGACCTTGTTGGTGGCCATCCACTGCTTGGGGAGGGTCACAGCCGCTGCTGTGGGATGTGGGGGTGTTGTGCAGCTCCAAACTGGGCAGTGGAACACTGCAGGGATCCAGGATGCACCACAGCTCCACAGCAAAACACTGCAGGGATGCCAGGATGCAAGATGTCTTGTGGCTCCTTTCCCAAGACAGGATGTCAGTGAAAAGGTCTGCGTGGAGGGCAGAATATTTTCACCATTTTTCAGACATCACCTTGGAAATCATGGGAATCATGCCAAGGCATGATGGCTTTTCTCCATCATCACTCAGTCGCAAAACCCATCTTGCTTGGGATGGGGGTTTGCCAGCAGCTTCCCTCGTGGTGCTCCGGTGTTGCTGTCCCAGCAACGGCTCGTTGAGTGCTGGGTTGGCTCTTGGAGTACAACTGCAGCCTCATGAAGCATTTCTAAGCCCTTACTGGCTTCTTGGGGTGAATCAAGGGTGCAGAAACATGGAGGGTTAGTCATGGCAGTGCTCTCAGCAGGGTGGGTCCTACAGGATGTGTGTTACCTGGGCGGTGGCAAGGACAAAAGCCCATAGCCATCATTGTAACTGAATACAGCAGTCCTCAAATCTGCTCGGAGTCCGTCCATCCCAGTTGTTCAGGGCTCTGAAGGGCTGCCCCAGGTCTGGCCACAGCAGTGCTGGCTGCTCCCGTGCAAAGTCCACCGCCTTCCTCCCCATCCGCCTCGCCGGGGTTTATAGGATGTGCCGGACTTTGTCCCCATGCAGCAAGTCACAGCCCTTAGTTAAGTTCAGCTGCCATCCCCACCTCAATTTAAAGCATTTCCACTTGTTCAGCAGCGTTTTTCATGGAAGATGCTGTGCAGAGAAGGTGCTACAAAGCACCGTCTAACAACAGCAGAGCCACCGTTTTTTAAAATGCCGATTTCTTTCTTGCTAGCCTGCTGCTTTGTTAGAGAATGGGATTTTTTTTCTTTTTTTCTTTTTTTTTTTTAATTATTTCCTTTTTTTAAGTGCTCGCCGTGGTAAAACTTCACAGATCAGCAGGCAAATCCATCAGGGGCCGCTGCGAGCGGGGCTGGATGCTCGGCCGCCTCCGTAGGTACACAGAACGCGCCCGAGCGCCCGCGAAAGGTTACGGCACCGCTCAGAAAGCGCCGCTGTAACCTTTCACAGGCGTTCACTCAGCCTTTGTGTGTTATTACACGAAGATGGTGGCCACGAGCATCTTGTCAGGGACGGGCAGATGGTGTTCACCTGCTCCGGACCAACTTCTTTTGCCCTTTGCCTTTGGTGTCGGGGAATAATACCGGGGCAGCTGCTCGCAGTAAAATAGGCTTAAGCAAATGGGATATTTTGGCATTCAAGTGCACGACAAGAATGGGAGTATTTGCATTAATTCTCTCCTCTCTTTCCCTGCGGCGGGAGAGGATGGAGAAAACTGGGATGTTTTCCCGTGGGGTAAAGCCAGGGCCTGGTCTTCTCCGGCTGGATTGGGGGTGGGAAGTGCTGGATGCTGTGCTGGGGTGCCAGTGCTCCGTCCCACAGCATCCAGCTGGCCAGACAATGGAAAAGGATGTTTTTCCGGGGAGGTCACGGTGTTTCCTGCTGCACTGCAAAGGCAGTTGCAGGAAAAGGGGATCTCACCCTCTTCCCTGGATTCGGATGACGATTAGTTACCAGGCATCACTGACTCCCCATGCAAACTCACAGCTTGCTTTGTGTTATTTTTGACTGGAAAGAGCAAATGATGAAATCAACTAAAACACAAGGTGGCAAAAATTTGGAAAATAAAAGAAAAAAAATTTTGAAAAATTTATTTGTAATCTGCGCCTATCTTTAGTGGGGAAATCGCTGCCGGACTCCGGATGCCTTTGGGGTGTTTTGCCAATGAGATTGGCAATATCACAAGGTGGCAAAAAATCGAAAAAAAAGAAAAAAATTTTGAAAAATATATTTGTAATCTGTGCCTATCTTTAATGGGGAAATTGCTGCCGGACTCCGGATGCCTTGGGGATGTTTTGCCAATGGGATTGGCAATATCCTCGTTAGTTGTCAGCAAATCCTTTGGACAAGTTAAAACTAGTTTTCTTCACATGCATGTGGTGCAGTGGCGTGGCATTTTTCTAAAGTCACGGGTTGTTATTATTTTTCCTTATTGAATTGGATTACCAATTTAAAACTAGCTTTTCTTACAACCCCTTCCAAAATGCACTTGGCAGTTTTGATCTGGAAGAAGGCAGAGGAGCGGAGAGCAGCAGGCGCTGGGAAGCAGAAGTCCAGCACCAGCAGCCTCCCCTGCACCTCATCACCATATTATTACTATTTTTTTGAGAGGGTAGGCAGTATTTTCCTTAATCCGATCGTTTCAAAGGCTGGAAACAGGACTTGATTTTAGCTTTGATGCTTAAGGGAAGGATGGAAAGTGAGCTGGTGCACATGTACTGAGCATCCAGCCGTGCAATCCCACCTTAGTTACACGCCAGAAACTGCAGCTGGGAGCAAGGGACATCACTGGGAGTGAAGTCCTGTGGAACTTGAAACCATCACAACTTTGTAGCCAACTCCAGGAAATTACCTCTCCCAGCAGCTTTGCTTGCTGGGAGCATTTCCCTTGTGGTTTTAAGAATTGTGATGTTTTTTTAAAATCTGAAGTTATTAATCTGTGAGCTTTCCATAAAGTCTTGTTCGGGTACATCAGGAACACGTTTAGGTGGAACCACCGAGTGTCCAGTGCAGAAGGGAATTCAGGTTGTTGGTGTAAGGAGCTGCTGGGTGGCCCTCACAGAGCTGAGCATCCCACACTGATAGATGAGCAGTAGATTAATAGTCCTAAGCAATTGCATTATCTAATGAAAATTTTATATAATTATTTTATGTAACTTTTTTGGCAGGTAAACTCTGAAATGGATGGTATTGATTGCTGGAAAAGAGCCTGGCCTGTCTGTTGCTGGAATAATTAGAGGAGAATCGGTAGTAATTAATACCTGCGTATTTACAGCATTTTCCAGGGTGCTAATTGCATGGGATCCACTCAAGCTGGTTGGCAGTGGGGAGGGTTCATGCACTGGTTGTCATACACTGGTTTTAAGGTGTAGCTGGGCGTGGATCTTGTGCTGGGGAAGATGCTGGCAGTGAGAAGGCCAGGACCATCAGCTTCACCTTCTCTCCAATCCAGGGATAGTTGCCACCCCATGGGGCTGCCCATGGCAAAGCATCCCTAAATACCAGGCTTGGGGTGAGTCTGTGCACCCCACCGCACGGTGTGAAGCCCTGAAATGCTCTCTTCTTCAAAGCCCTTCCTGAGTCAGGAGAAGCACTTCCAGCAAGCCCAGCTTCACTTCCCACAAGTTTCCCTTTGTCAACCTCCCTGTACACACGCGTGTGCAAAACGGAGCCTGATTGCATTTAGTCTGTTTGACACCTCCCATGCTTATCCCCCCCCGCCAGCCCGCTCTCCACCCCCCTTTAATTCGGGCGCTGCGAAATTTTTGCAGGCCTGCCAAGTTATTTCCTTGGGATATATTTAGAGAAAGCCAGCTCAGCAGAGCGCGCTGGGTGTTTGTGGAAGGATGTTTGTAAATGTTAGCAGGAACGCTGGCGGAGCAGATGTCCGCGAGATGCTACCAAGAGCCTTATTTACAAACTTGTAAATGACTGAAGGGGTTTCCTTCCCGGGGATAAGGGGGACGCCGACTAAAGAGATTAAAATCCTATTGTTTCGTGGCCGGAGCTGCTGTCTCAGATTATCCTTTACGAGGGAGGGGGGAAAAAAAACCAACAAAAAAACCTATATTAGCTTGAAACACCATTCAACTGTTATGCCTTTTTTTAAATGGTTTGGGGTTTTTAAAGGCTCAAGGAAAATATGGCGCTGGGGGTTGTTTCTTTCTCCATAAAGGAGAGGGAAAAAGTTGCCGAGCGCGGCTGTTCCTGAGCAGGGTGTGTGCTGGAGCTTTGTGTGCCGGGCAGCTTGCAGGTGATGGATTTAAAATAAGCACAAAAAGCTTGTGCTGTTGTAGAAGTATAATTAAGCTGGACTTGTATGCACAGAGTGGTATCCTATGGGAGCACAACGATGGCTTTTGGGTGGTTTGGTGATACTGCTATGAGCCTATTTAATCTGTTTCGGGGGTTTTTTTATATCTTGGGAATACACAAAGCTTCAACCCAGCGTTATTTTACCTTCTCTTACCTTAAAATAAACCAGAACTGGTTTGGGTTGTCTTCTGGAGCATCCAGCCAAGTGGCTTGCACCGGAGGAAGCAGGATGGACTCTGACATACCCTGGCTGGAGAGCATGGCATGCCCCACGAAAGCACTGAGCCCACCTGAGAGGCTCTGCAGGCACCGTGGTTTTGAAGTGGGTGCCCGCTGCTGGCACGTGGGCTGTCAGTCTCACTCTCAGAACCTGCAGCAGGCTGGAGTTGTATTTATTTTGGTGCACGTTGATACAACACAGGCACTGGCCCCGGCCCGTGCGGGGGACTGATGTGGGCGAGGATCTGAGGGCTTGGTGCAGAGGAAGCGGTCGGCGTGTCGTCCTCCCTGGCGTTAATCGGGTTACTGTGAGGTGTGGGAGGGTTCTATTATTAAATTTAAAACCTGGCTATATAAGATGAAGGCAGCTTTAACGAGATGAAAAGGCTTAACTGGAGTCCAATTAAATTCCGTATTACCTGTTTACGCAGCCTGCTTAAGTCCTGCCCCGCACGCTGGTTTCTTCTTTAGGCTCCAAAGCCTGTACTCTAGGCAAAAAAATAAAATCAAAGGAGACAGATAGATACCAGATCACCAGCATGTCCTGAGCACCCCTGCGTGCTCCTACCAGAGGCAGCTGCCCTCAAGTCTTGTGATGCTCCCACGGTGGCTGCAAGGTGTGAGATGCAGCCAAAGTCCTCTGGTCCACTCTTCTGGAGAGGAAAGAGCACAAAACCAGCAGGAGCTCAAAAAGGAAATAACCAGCCAGCCTTAGTTTGGTTTTAGGTGTGTTCCATGAAGATACTTTTGCTCTCCCCATCTCACCGTTGATGGAGGCTGTGCCTGGCCAAGCAGGCAGTGCTGGTGGTGCTTCCCATGAATGAAGCATCCTTCAGTAACACAGCTTGCACCACTCTTGGTGTATTGTTTTTATTAAAAACAAGTGTTTGGTGAAAGCCAGCGTGGGATACTGTGGCAGGCTGCTTACCTTGAGTGTGAGTGTGTGGTGGGGACACCAGCTTGGATTTAATGACAGGGTTACTACCACCAGTTGGAACCTGTTTTTCATAGATGGTTAATGGGAACCACTGCTTGTGTTGGTGCAGCACAGCAGGTTTGGGTGGGTGGTGAGCTGGGGCCTGGCTGGTGTCCCGCCACCATTGTCTCACACTGTGACACTGAGAGCCTTGCAGGATGGGGTGCAGTGCCTTAGCCCACCTTCAGGCTGCTTTTCAAAGTCCACAAATGGGGATGAGGAGGAAGAATCCCTTGCAGCAGCCCCACGTGTGGACAACACATCCAGAACGCCCCTTGGCTTCCCAAACCCTCTCTTATAGGGTGCTGCCTTGTATTGGGCAGGTGCCTGGGAGCAACAACATTCTGGCAGTGATGGTGATTTCAACCCACCTGCTCTGGTTTCTGAATTCAGCCCCCAAAACCCTGGCGGGGCCTCGGCGGTGCCTCACGGCGGCTCCGGGGCCGAGCGTGCGGCAGGGCGGGGGGCAGGAAACGGCTCGCCACACCCTGCTCGCAGCAAACCCTCACGCCCAGCAAAGACCTAAACCCTGCAGTAAAGAAAGTAAATAAATAAAAGCACCGGACCGCAGCTCCTCCCAGGGCTGTGGGACAGCGGAGGTGAGCTGTGTTCCCGGCTCAGCCGGCCTGGGAAAGCAAATCTGGGTGACACCAAAGTGCAGGTGGGGATGCGCCAGAGGCCGGGGGAGCTGTGTGGGGCAGCCACGCCAGGGCCTCTCCCCTGCTGCTTTTCAGCACAGTTAATACAGCAGAATAACCTGCTTTCTCCTGAAGGATTAGGTTAAGAAAACAAGATGGTTTTAATAGCCCTTTTACATCCTGTGTAGATTGCAGCTGAAGACCCTGACCAGCTCTGTAGCACAGCCAGACAGCGCATCTTTTCCTTTTTTCCCTCCATAACCTGATGCCAGTGGTCCTGTGCAAGTGGGCTCCTATCGATAATTCAAGTGCCCAGCTCCTGGCTGTGCTGTTTTGTCCGATTTCCATTGCCTCCTGACCTCCATCCTTCTTTATTTGCAAAGCTATACTCGCAGGCAGCGGTAATAAATCAATTAATGACTCTGATGAATCGTTTAATGGCTGACAAAATAACACTACAGTCAACAGCTTGGATCTCTACAGCAGTACCAGAAGATGCTGGTTGACTCAGGGTAGGGAGACGAAACAGAGACTGTTAGCTCAATTAGTGCAATTAGTGTGCGATTTAAAGGCTTAGACGGCATCTGCTGGCGTACCAGGCCGGTGTGTTAACTGAGAGCTTGGGTTTGGAAGCGAAGCACAGTGATCCAGATTGTCATCATTCCACTGGCTTCCACCAAAAAAAAAGGAGGAAAAATACCAACGCGTGTGGCAGGGAATTAGGAAAACATATGTGTGTTTGTGTATATAGCTATACATGTGCGCCCCAGGAACACATATATATTGATTTCCAACGAGCGGAAAATTTGTCATCTTACAAAAGGCAAATGAGCTGGCGTGCCGGCATTGCCAGAGCTGTCCTGGCTCGTTTCTGGCAGTGGTGTCCATGTGTTTCAGTAGAAGGAAATTCGGGGTGTCACATGTCATTGGGAACCTTCGTGTGGCTGATGTGCTTCTGGTTCAGCTCCAGCTTGGATGTGGTGGCACAGCGGTTCCAATGCCCATTTTCTACCAGCTTCCATGGCAACTGAACATTGTCTGTACCTTCGCCAGGGAGATTCGATGGGTTTTGGATACTCACCTAAGGAAAGAGCTTTGGAAATCAAACTGCAACCAAGAGTTCCTAAAAAGAGTTCCTGGGACAAAATGTTGAAAATAAACCATGTGGGAGGAGCTGTGTGGCCAAAAAAGTCCTGGAAATGGCTGCTGGAAAACCCCTTGGGTTTGGGTGCTGACCCTTAGGGTTTGGGTGCTGACCCTTAAGGTTTGGAAAAGTTGTTCCTGCTGTCTTTTTTCGCCTTTTTTCTTTCATTTCTGGCACGCCCAAGTGTTTTACAGAGCTGCTTCAGCCACAGCTGCGCTCCCATCGCTTCGCCAAGGCTAAAGGTGCCTCGGTGTTTACCTTAGCAGCGGTGACGGGGAGGGGAATAAAAAAAGAAATAAAATGTCACTTCGCAGCCTTGTAAATCATTCATCAAGGGCTGACCAATTTGGCTCCCATCCTACAATATGCTCAGGGCACTTGCGGGTTTTTAATTACCAAGTTCTGCCAAGCGCCACATGTGCGAGGAACTTTAAATCCCCGTTTACGCTGCGAAGGCATAGGTGAGGTTTCAGGGTGTTTAACACAGAAAAATACTCTGTGGTTTTGTGGAAAAATGGGCATTTGCTTCAAGATTTTCTTTGGCTCCTCTGCCCTTCTCCCTCTGCTCTCTGCTGCAGAGGGGAGGAGAAGAGCAGCGTCCTTTCCCCCCACATCCCCAAATCCATGTTCCTCCTCATTCCCCACCACTTCGGGATCCATTTCGCTTTGGGAGATTCCCCAAGCAAAGGATTATAGTGTGCTGGAAATCTCTTGAAACCATAAAATATCACCTTGGCAGCTTTATTGCAGCACTTGCCGCCTTGGGAGAGAAGCGTTTTGCGTGATAGAGGGTTTAATAAAGGAAATTCCAAATGGGCTCGCTGCAGTTTGGGGCTCAGTCTTATATATTTTTGCATTAAGAACCGTCATCTGCTTTGCAGAGAAACTGCAATATGTTCATGGCCTTGGATTAAGATTTGGTTTTACTTTTATAGCTGACCCACTTGGGGGGATGGAGGGAGGGGGAGAAGTGGGTTCACTCCCTCTCCCATCTATTTTTGCTGCCGTCTGATGTATAAAAAGAGCCTGGAATGGGCAGGCTTATTTTTCCTGCCAGGCCTTTTTTTTTTTTTTTT
>VXBU01004543.1:1334959-1345952 GCA_013400315.1 Bombycilla garrulus | reverse complement strand
TTTTTTTGGTGGGGGGGTGGTTTTTCTATTTCCCCCCCAACCTCTCTGGTCCTCTCCTGCATATTTTTTGGTTTTCCTCGTTGCACGCCCCTGCAGAGTGTTTCCCTGTGTGTTTATCATTGGTTGAACCACTGGACTGTTTACTCTCAATGTGGCCGCTGTATTTTGACAGATGTTCTGATTTTGAATATTTTAATTTTTTTTGCNCAGCTGTGCTGTGAAAATCCACGTGCTTGTCTCAACTTTAGAGCTGATCCTTTGAAATGAGAAAAAAAAAAAAAAAAAGGAAAAAAAAATCTATTTAAAACCGGGAGAACTGACTCCCTGACTAAACAGGTCCACCCATGAATCCTTTTTTTAGCTCTTTCTGCGCTTTCATGTGCTAATCCATAACCTCCTTCTACTGTCTGACCTCACAGGGACCGCCTGGGTCACAGCCCTCGCCACACGCACAGCCTCCACCCCACAATCCTAACAGCATGATGGGACCCCACAGTCAGGTAAAGACACTAGTGATGGGTAGGGCTGTGAACCGGGACGTGCGCTCGATTTACTTCTTTTTTCCCCCTCTGTAAGCATGCTGGGCAGCGGGTACCAGCTCCCCGGGGAGCATCCCCCCTGGGCGGCCCAGCTCTGAAGCAAAATGTTGGTTTTTTTCCTTTTTTTTTTTTCTTTTTTTTTTTTTTCCCTTTCTCTCTTTTTTTCTTTTTTTTTTGGTGTTTTTTGGATATGCAGTTGTCAATGGACTGAGAAGTCAATCGTGGGTATCAGATTGTTTTACCTTCCCAAGGTAGCCTGAGAAATTTAACTTGATGTGGGTTTTTAAGCTTCTGTTAGTAGCAGCAGTTGTAAAAAGAAGTAACGTTAAGCTTTTCTTCTTTTTTTTGTTTTTCAGTACTTAGCACTGGGGTTTTTTGTGTGTGCGTGTCTGTATGTGCTTATTTGCCACTTTTTTTTTTAATATATCTCTATATATTTAAACTTGAACATTATCTAACACTCAGGATTTCCCATGCACTAATTTTAACAGCCTCACCTAGTATTGCCAATGTCAAACACGCTCTCAAACAATGAACCTACAGAGAAAATGTCTAAAAAACGGACTCCAGACACCTTTCTCTTTTTTCTTTTTTTTTCCCTTTTGAAACATAACTTTTTTAAAAAGGATATCTCCAGAAAAAAAAAAAAAACAAAAAAACCACAAAAGTACCAAAAGCAGTGTGTACAGGCTAACCAGCGTGCGTGGGGAGCGTGCTGCCTCCCCACAGCTCAGCCCTGACCCCTTTTTGTGTCCCCACAGCCGTTCATGTCGCCGCGCTACGCCGGAGGTCCCCGGCCCCCCATCAGGATGGGCAACCAGGTACCGTGCTCCAGGGATTCTGGATTTCCTAGGGACAGCTGTTATTTGGGAAGGGGGACGAGGGCCAGGTGTCCTGCAGATGCTCCTTGAGTTTGGGTGGCAAGCATCACCTCGGTGGTCACCCTCCTTTCTCCCAGTGCTGTCACTTAACGATGATAGTTTAATTTTATTTTGAGGTTTGGGCCTATCCAGGGTGGAAACAGCAGCGGGGAATGTGCAGCTTTCCAGCTGTGGCGTTCCCAGCAGGGCTGTGCCGTGCTGCGTGCTCGCTGCCCGGCTGGATTTTCACTGCAATCGCAGAAAATTAAAGTGATGGAGATAATCCCGCTGCTGGGCTGACCGAGCGTTTAGATCAGCGGCGGGGTCAAGCAGGGCAGGTCACCGCTGAATTTTTTGGGTTGGATTTATCCTCTTATCCCAGCTTATACAAGGGCAGTTTGTTTCTGGCCTCGTGGAAGGAGGCTTCCACCCCACGCCCTGCCTGGACGCATGCGTGGCCTTTGGTTAAGGAATTCATCCCCTTGCCCAGTGCAAGATCCATGGGGTAATGACCAAGCCAGAGGTTATTTGTCACTAAAGGGAGATTAAAGGAAACCTGTAATTCCTTTGAGCAGCAAAGGTGTCTGTTCAAAAATTACCTTGGGAGCTTGTTTTTTGGCTATCAGCGTTATTTTTCTGTAGGTCTAATTAGCAGCAAAGAGCAGGGTAGTCAGGAAAGTAGGATGTACCAGCTTGCTCTGGGTTTGTGCTTGCTGGATTTGAGACTGGAATCTTTGGAACTTGCTAACTGATGCTGAGACAGCTGGGATGTAGCTGAGAAAAACCCAGAAGGGACTAATAGAGGGACCCCCATGGCTGGATGGCTGGAAGAGCCTTCCACCCAGGGCACCGATGGATGATCTAACGAGGTGTTAATTCGCTGCACCTCCTCATGGATCACTTTTAGCAGGACCCCATCCTGCAGTGGTTCTCGCCTCATCCCAAGCTCTGCTGGAGGTGAGCACAGTGAGCTGGGCAGGCAGGAGAGGCTGGGGGGACTGATTTGAGGAGGCTGTTCCCACAGCAGGATCCAAATATCCAGGAATGGGTAAAGTTAATTAGAAGGATCTCTTTTTTTTCCCCCCAAACACCGTAGTAAAACACATGTTTGTACCTAGGCAGAGCTCAGTGAGGTTATGGTCACATCCTGAGGGACAAGAGGAATAAATAGGTAGGCAGGAAGGTCAGGCAGCAGAAGTGTAAATATCCACCTCTGCAGCCCTCCTGGTTTATCTTCCTCCTGCTGCCAGCTTCCAGCCTGCAGAAAACTTGGGAATGGGCTGATTCTGCCTCGGCACAGCCATGTGCACCCAGGGCCTCTGCTCCCGCACTGGGATGCTCAGTGTTGGCATCCAACTAAAAGGCAGCGCCGTAGCGAAGCTGTTTACAGTTTGCTTCCCTCAGGCAGACAATATCTGCATTTTTCTTCCCCTTTATCTGTTTGGAGTAGCCTTTGAAGCTTAAATAGCAGCATTGCCCGAGTGGAATGTGAGTTTGGGGAGGGGGAGCGTTCTCCTTCCCCTCAGATCGCGCAGGGATGGGTCCCTGGAGTGTGGAGCGTCTCCCCACCTCAGCCAGTGAATCACTGCCTGGTTTGGCCCTGGTGCTGTGTGTTACCAGGCTGCCATGCTGCTCGTCACCTTTCCCTGCTGGATTTGACACCACTGCCCCGCTCAGCCCGGGTTTTCCCCTGTGTTCCTAAAATACAGCAGCATTTGGCTGGGGGGAGGGGGAAACGCCTTGTTTGGGGTTTAGAGAGGGTTTGCCGAGGGATGAGGGAGGCAAAGACCTGGAGGGTGTAGCAGTGGGATGTGGGATGCAGCAGGATGCAGGATTTATTTTCTCATCTTGCTCCCTTGCTTTCACAGCCGCCGGGTGCTGTTCCCGGTACACAGCCATTGCTGCCCAATTCGATGGATCCCACGCGACAGCAAGGTGAGCCCAGCACAGGAGGCCCAAGCCCTGATGTTGCTAATTAGCTGTTAATTTGGGAGCCGGAGTGGCTGTGTAACACCCCTGCTTTCCTCCCTACAGGGCACCCCAACATGGGCGGCCCCATGCAGAGGATGAATCCTCCGCGAGGGATGGGCCCCATGGGTCCCGGTCCGCAGGTAAGCCCGGTGCCAAAGCACATCCTACAAACCATGGGAGCAACCTCCCGGGGCTCAGAGGGCTGGGAGTTCCCCCCCACACACACACCCTGTCCCCCCATTAGTGTTAATGCGTTTTACATTAGGCTTGCATCTGGAAATCCCTCCTTTTAACAGGAGTGAGGTCTTCAGAGCTCATTAAGGGTATTGCAGCCTCCCTCCTGCCCTTCTGTCAGAGGGGATGGCACTTAGCTCCGTGCTGGAGCAGCCTCTGAGTGCATTACACCGCCTGCCTGGGAAACAGTTACGACCCTAACTGCAGGAAAGGGAAAGGAGGCTTGCATTTGAAATTAATAAATAAAAAGAAATGGCAAAGATCCCTGTAGCAAAGGGAATAAGGCTTTCCCCTGTGAGGTTCCCCTCCACCTGCCCCTCCTGCTGCCTGCTTGAGCTCTCTATTTCAGGAAAGGGGAGTAAACTCTTGAAATTAAGCAGATCTGGGTTAATATATGCTGTCGTTCCGTTGGTTCACTTTATGGAGTGGCTTGTTGTTGACTCACTCCTGTTTGTTCCTTCTACGAGACTTCAAAACCAGATTACCATATTTTGGTTGGAGGTTTATCCTCTCTGCATCGTCGCCTACGTGGAGTTTGTAGCGCGAGGATCAGAGTCTGTCAGGAGACGAGCGGGTGCGCTGGAGTTTTGTTTTGTTTTTCCCCTGGAGACTGTTGAGAATAAGTGAATGTTGTGTAAAGAGGGGAGTTGTGTCACGTCTTTAGCACCAACCTGAGGGTGCTGCTCAGGGGTGCTCGGCCACGTCCACCCGGATCCATCCTAGGGCAGGGCACAAAAAAACCTGCGCCAGCACCGTTTCACAGGCAAACCCTTCCATACAGCGCTGCTGCTGTGCCTAAAATCCTCCTTTCCTGGAGGATTACACCCAAAAAGAAAAAAAAGAAGGCATTTGCAAGCGTGGCCTGCGCCAAGGCGAGTGGCGGCGGCTTGCCTGGGGGAGGCTGCTTCCCACTTGCAGAGCTCGCCGCGAAACTTGGAAGCGGCGAGCGCGCGCTGAGCGCCGCGTGGGATGGCGGCGGCTCCGGGAGCCGGCAGGAGTTGTGAAATGTTCAGAGCTTTATTTTTGACTCCTCCGCCGTTGCCTGTGTATGTACATTAGGGAGAGGTTTTTTGAAGAGGCAGCCTTTCCCTGGAGAAGCGCTGGGCTTCCCAATCTGGCACCCGCAGGCGCTGCCTCCCTGCAGCCGTCCAGGAATCGGCGCCTGCGCGGGCAGCCGCCAAAAATACCGACCCTGACCCTCACACCTTGTGTGCCCAGGGCTTGCTTTCCTTTAAGCTTTGCATTAGGACCTTCCTAAATACCTCTCAGATGATTCCAGAGAGGTGCAGAACCTCCAGCCAGGACATCCCAGTGTCCTGACAGCAGCTCCTTATTACACAGCAGTGATGAATCATCCCTTTCTCCTGATTGCCGCTGCCTTTTTCCCTTTAAGAGTCCCGTTTGTAGCTCTGCAGAAGCCAGGTCAGGGTTTGCCACCACCAATATGAGGAGAGTGTGTAGCTCTCTGAGTTTTGGTGGTGCCTTGCCCAGGTTGCTTGGCACAGCTGTGCTCCCTCCTCACCCTCCCTGAGCATCTTTCAGCTGGCTTCGTTTTCCAGCCTTTCAGCTCCAATTAAAAACACTGAGCTTTTTTTTTTGTTTTTTTTTGTTTTTTCTTCTCTTAAACAAGGGGCTTGATGCTCCTATTCAGTATAAATGGCTGAAATTTCGATCAATTAAGGACTTGCTGGTAATTTGTTTAGGGAAAACCCTTTTTCTGCCTCTTCAAAACAAACTTTGGTGATGCCCTCAGCAGCGCACCACGCGCTGGTGCGTCCGTAAATCCAGGTAAAAATTGACAGCGCTAAAGTATTGTAGTAAAAATCAGTTTGGAGCACTCCAAGGGGCTGTGGTGTAGGAAGTGGCCAGACATCTCTTTTCCTGCTGTAGCAGTTTTTTTTCTTTAAATGGCAGAAACGCAGTCCAAAAAGATGGGTTACAGAAGAGAGGGAGGTGGGAAGAGCGACCTAAATCCGGCTGCACGTCGCCCGGAGGGCACGCAGAGCAAAGCGCAGACCAAATGGAGCGCGGCATTCGGGGGATTCCTCTTCCTTCACTGCCTTGGGCTTGCCTTTGTACTGTAGCTGGTTTTAGGAGATGAGGGATGCAGATCTGAGAGTCCCAGTCCCAGCTGGAGGCTAATTCAGGGAGGAGTAAGGCAGGAGAGGAGGCCCAGGGGGCTGCCTGCCCTCGCCCACTCCCCACGGCTGCAGAGCCGCTCCAGGGGAGCAGCAGGAAAACAAGCCTGGCTTGGTATTCCCCACTCCAGCAGTCATCCAGGGAGCAAGGAGTGCTCCATCTCAGGGGGAGCTCATGCAGGCTTTCCTCATCCTTGCACTGCAGCAGGAACCTTCCAAGTAGTGCCTTTTCTCCTCCTCCTGCCCCTGTTTTCTCCTGCACAAAGGGAAAAATGCAAAAGGCTGTTGCTGGCGCTGGGAGCTGTGAACAGAATTGTCTTGTGGAGCTGGGAGGGGGATGTTTTCCCTCCACAGAGAGCAGGGAGGGGGAACTTCGGGGCTCAGCCTGGCTCCCGTCCATATTCAGCTGTCTGCCATTTTTTTATAAACACAATTGCCTTTTATGTTCATCATCATTAATATTTTTTATAAAGCTCTTTTTTGCACACAGGCCCTCTTGTTTTCTTGGTTTTTTATTGGCTTTTTTCCCCCTTTCTCTTGTCTCTCTGGTGTCCTTCCCGTTACGGTAGACTGACCCTTGGTTATCGTTGCAGAACTACGGCAGCGGCATGAGACCTCCACCCAACTCCCTAGGTCCTGGCATGCCTGGAATTAACATGTAAGGCAATCCCCACTCCGGGAAGCTTCACCACTGGCTGGGGCTGTCTGCAGAAAAAAAACACAGCATTTATTTTTTCCCCCTCTTTAATTTTGTCCCCAGGGGGCCAGGCGCCGGCAGACCGTGGCCGAACCCCAGCAGTGCTAACTCAGTGAGTATCTCGCAGCGAGAGCAGGGTTGCTTGGGAAGCGTCCTGCAAATGGGATCATTCCCAGTTAGCTGAGCCCTGCTAATGAGAGGGGGTACCCCAGCCTCTTGCTCAGGGTGATGGGATCCAGCCCGTGGCTGAACGTGTCTCTCTTGTCCCTGCAGATCCCATACTCTTCTTCATCGCCTGGTACATACGTGGTGAGTCCTCCCGCCCCTGCTGTCTGTCCTTCTGTCAGGAGTTCGTGTGGTCTGGGGGGAATCGGGGCCATGGGAGGTGGCTGGGCTGGGTTTGAGGGCTGAGAGTTGGGGGAGGTGTTTGAAAACACGGAAAGGTGGGCAGTGCTCGTGTTTGCACATCTGACACCGACTTTGTTTCTGCAGGGTCCGCCCGGCGGCGGGGGCCCTCCAGGGACACCCATCATGCCCAGTCCTGCAGGTACGAGCCCGCTGAGACCCCCCTCTCTCTCCAAGGCCATCCCTGCCCTATTGTAATGACCAACTTTTGTGGCTTTTGGCATTCTGGGAAGTGAGAATTACGGGTTTCTTCACTTTGGGATTGCATTTGGGAATGTTCCTACATCCCCCTGTGGGTTTGGATGCCGTGGGGCTCAGGAAGGTGAGGAATTGCCTCCCCGCCCTTCCCAGCCAGGAGTTGGATTATTTTTCACAGTTGAATTTCTGTGATTAAAAACTTTGTGGGTCTTCATTAAATACAAATTAGCCAGAAAATGGTGGTAGTTAGAGGGAATTTTGGGTGATAAAATACAAAAGAATGAGTTCAAGTGGCATGAGTTTGTTTTAATTAAGAAATGAATTAATCACCCGACTTACTGGGCTTCACTGTTCCACAGATTCAACAAATTCAAGTGACAACATCTACACAATGATTAATCCAGTACCGCCCGCAGGCAGTCGATCGAATGTAAGTCTGCTTTCTAATAATTTACATATCAGATACCATAACAAATCATAATTAACTTCATCAGTTGAGAGTAAAGCAGTTTAATTGATTTCAGCCATTTGTTACAAAACAGAAATAAAACAAACCATCAAAAAGCGATTAACTCTTGGGCGACTTTGTTAATTTTTTATGCTTATTAAGAGAGCAGCAGTCCTGCTGCTCCGGCCAAGGTGCTGGGTTTTTTTTGGGATATAGGCAACCTTAAATCCTGTGGAATGCTGGTTGGAATGCTGTGCTGCAGCTCTGGGTCTGCCATCCAGCCAGATTTTATGGGTGAACCCACAGGACCGTAAGCCCCGCAGCCTCAGGGGGGTGATACGGCCCCAGGTTGTGCCAGGGAACGTTGAGATTGGATATTCAGAACTCTTTTTTCATGGAAGGGCTTGCCAAGCATTGGAGTGTACTGGCCAGGGCAGTGGGGGAGGCGCCATCTCTGGAAGTGTCCAAGAAATGTGTGGATCTGGCACTTGAGGGTGTGGTTTGGTGCTGAGTGACTGTTGGACTTGGTGATGTCAAAGGACTTTTGCAGCCTCGACAATTCGGTGATTCTCCAATACCTCCCTCGTTGCCCAGCTCCAGAGGGGGATCGCTGGGCAGGCACAGTCCTCAGGAGCCACCGTGGCAGCTGCTTGGGCTGGTTTTGTGGCTGATTTGGGTTTTGTTGCCTTTTTGTCCCGCAGTTCCCGATGGGCCCCGGCTCTGACGGCCCCATGGGCGGCATGGGCGGGATGGAGCCCCACCACATGAACGGATCATTAGGTGAGCCCTGATGGCCCTTCATTCCCTGGGGACTCTGGCAGAGCATCCCAGTGCCTGCTGCCAGCCTGGGCTCAGCCCCAGTTCACCCAGTGCTCCAGGCAGAGCCTTTGGGTGGAAATCAGCGGGGCCGTGGGGGGCACAGGGCCATGGCTGCAGGCCCAGTAAGGCTCTTGTCCTTTCTCTCCCCTCTCTGCAGGGTCAGGAGACATAGATGGACTTCCAAAAGTAAGTGGGGTTGGTTGCAGGGTGGGTGTGTGGGCTCTCCCCTTTCCTCAGCACTGGGGTGCTGCTGTGACCCTGACGGATGGGGACACGGGGGATGTGACTGGGGTGGGCAGGGCTGTGTCCTGCCCCTGTGGCATTTCAGGGAGCTGCTCACAACCTCCTCTCCCGTCTCCCACAGAATTCTCCAAACAACATAAGTGGCATTAGCAATCCCCCGGGCACTCCAAGAGACGACGGGGAGCTGGGAGGCAACTTTCTCCATTCCTTCCAAAATGACAATGTGAGTGAGAGCCTGCCTGGGGACGGGGGGACGGTCCCCAAGGTGTCCTGGCACTGGGAAGGGTGGGCTTGGCACGGCGGGTGCCTTTTGGACTTGTGCTGTGTGTGAGCTGCTCCGGGACAGAGCAGTGGGCAGGAGGAAATAAGACAGCGGGTGGAAGGCTGGGGTGTGTGGTGGGATGGGGTGCACAGGTGGAGAGGAGCAGAGGTGGCTGCGCTGGCCTGGCCGAGTGGAGGCTCCGTGGGTGGCTGCAGACATCCCTCCTCTTCTCCCTCTGTTAGCAGCATATACACAAGTGCATGATAATTGTTTGTTTTAAATCGCATCTCGCCCCATACCGTTCTGGTGATTTTCTTCCTGGAAAAGCGAGTTTTACAGATTAGGCCCTGACAAATTGGAGTCTCCAGCACATCCTCTCTTCCTGGTTTATTAGATCCAATTAGGTTGCTGGGTAGTTGTCATCAGCCTCCTTTTGCATCCCTCCCTTCGACGTCCGGGGCTCTGCCCCGCCTGGTTTCTCACCGTGGCTCTGTCTCTCTTGCAGTATTCCCCCAGCATGACGATGAGTGTGTGATTTCCCTCCCCCTCCTCCTCTCCAGGATCAAGAGAGTCAGCTGCCGTTCGGAGGATCTCAACGAATTATGCAAGAAGAAGAAGAAGAAGAAGCTAGGTGTATGGGCAGGGACACGCGTGGCGGGGGCCAAAACCCCAGGTTTAGTTTCATGCAATAAAAAGGCTGAACTTTTTATTCCATAAAACATGAAGGACAAAACTTAAAATATTTCAAGACATGACAAGACCCTTCTTTGTGCAGAAGGGTTTATATATGTACATGACACTTCTTTTTGGAAACAAACGGAAGCCTCTAGCACCCAACTCCGATCTCTTTGCTTTGTTCTTTTAAATAAAGACAGAAACCGAACCTGTTGTATGTTTGTGCCGTGCGACACCAGGAAGCTAGTCTAGATATGAAATCATGTTGTCTCTGTTGTAGTCATTTTTTTAAATAAACTGGACAGTTTACAATGGTGGTTTTCGTTCAGAAGGCCTGTTTGTTTTTTTTTTTTTCTTTACTTTGTTTTGTTTTGGTTTTTTTTTTTTTTGTTTTGGGGTTGGTTTTTTTTCCCTTGTATTTTTTGGGGTGTGGTTTTTTTTTTTTTTGGTTCGTTTGCAGCACAACGCTTCCTCCTCCAGTTAACAAGATCTGCTTTGGGGAAGAGACTCCACCACCTCGTTATAAACTTGTTAACGCAGGTGACCCCTTCCAGGATCACATCCTCGAATGAATCGTGATCTTGCTCTCTGTGACTGTGGCATGCACTGTGTTAGTCTTTCCCCCCCCTCTGAGTACAAGAAGAAATCTCTTGTCCCTCCCTTCCCCAGAGTCCTTCAGCTGGTTCACTGAAAAAATTGATCTTTTTAATATTTTTTTTTTAATCCACCAAAAAAAAAAGAAAAAAAAAAAAAAAAGGGTTAATCTGACCTGGGACTTTGAAACTGTGATCTCCAGCTAACTTTGGGATTTTCTGGGGCTTTTATTTGCTCTGGGGGTATTTTGCAGGGGGGTTTCTTTTCTTTAGAGATGTGCTCTTGTCAGGATTTCACTTATCTATGATTTGGAACTGGATGGAGATATTTTTTAAGGAATTCTTGTTGTTAAAATGTAACCTTGCTATTCTGTAGGCTCGCTCTGTAATAAGAAAATAAAAATTAATGGCAAGCATCGAAGGCCCTTCCTTCTGGTGGGAGAGGAAGGGACGAGCCAAGGCGGTGGGTTGGGATCTCTGTACATGACACTACCCTGTAGTTTGGTCTTGGTTTTTCTCCAGCTCCCATTTCTGCTCCATGTATATCATATTCTGTAAAATATTCTCTCCCTTGGATTTGACCTTTGTGCGGATTATTGAAAGCATTGTATCTTGTTTCAGTGTTTTTTCTTACCTTGTAGTCTGGTTCGAAAATTACCGAGAGGGGAAAAAAAAAAATAATTATTATACATTGTAGTTTGTGTACGATATTTGTTGATAATGTTTTATTAAAGGGATGTCTTTTTTCCGCACCCCTTCATTGAAATGTTTTTGGGGGACATTTGGCTTGTTTTTATTATTCTGACTGCAAGACATGAGATGGCAAAACGACTTTTTTTTAGTGTGTAATACGAATATTTTTTTTTTTAAATGTTTGCCTTCTTTTTCCTAGGCATTTTCTTTCTGCTTTA
>VXBU01004543.1:1268748-1327161 GCA_013400315.1 Bombycilla garrulus | reverse complement strand
CGGGGGCCGCCCCAGCCGCGCTCCCAGGGGGGGAACCGCGGCCGGGCCAGGCCGGGCACGTAGTGCAGCCGTTCCGCGTACGTGATGGTGTCCAGCTCCACCTGCTCCCGCACCGGCCGCGGCTCCACCATCTCCGCCAGCACCTCGGGCGGCGGCCCGCGCACGGTCCAGGGCGTGCGCGGCAGCGGTCCGCGATGGCGGGGCCGCCCCGCGCGGGTGATGATGCCGCGGGTGAGGCCCCGCGCTGCCGCCGCCACCCCCGCCCGCCTCAGCGCCATCGGCCCCGCCGCCATCGCCGCAATCCTCCTCCTCCTCCCACTCCTCCCGNCCTGGCGGGTGAGGGTAGGCGCTGGGTTGGTGAGCGGGGAGAGGCGCCTCCTCGCCTGTGGGGCGGGGGGGGCACTTGGGAGACCGTCCCTGGGCGGGAGCCGGCGGGGCCAGTGCTCGTGTCCGGGGCTTGGGGCCGCTGTGCCCCGGGCCGGGCTCTCCGAGCTCCCGGGCGCGCACAGTAAGTGCTCGAAACTCCGTAAATCTGCGCAGCCCCGAGCCGGGCATATCGGACTCACATCGGGTTAACCCCCGTTCATAGTCCCTGGGTGCTCCGGGCCCCCGCACAGAGCGGGCGCGATGGGGAGCCGGGCCAGTCGCCTTTGGTTCTCTCTTCCGTTCTCCGCCCCCCTCCTTAAAATAAGTGTGTTTCTGTTACAGGGGTGAAGGTTAGTTGATTAATTGACCTTGACAATGAAACTGCGGCAAGCGCTAAATGTTCGCTTCCTCCGCTTCGTCACCCGTGGCTTCATAATTTCCTGTGGACCGCTTTGTGTCCGAGGGATGCGGACATGAGCGCGTTGTGAACAGGCTTAACTCAGCCCACGTGTAAAAATAGCGGGGTCTGCAGCATGGTTTTAACCTGAGGAGTATTCAATGGGTACAGCTCATTTGGAAGCACCCGAAGCAAGGGATAAAATCCTGTGCTTCTTGGCCTCCCTTGCCTGTGCATTTAAAGCCATATATTCAAAGCCCATACCCACAGTGGTTGTTTTCCTGAGACTTTGCCCTCTTTGCCTCAAGTCTGTTGGCTCTGAGCGCTGCTTTCAGCTCGCTGCCCTCCCCCATTCCAAAGCTGCACAAAACCCAGGCCACAATCTCGTGGCTGGGTTTGTTACCCATTGTCCTGGTGGTTGGGTTTGTCACCCTTTTTCCTGGACTGAGCAGCAGATTTTTAAGATGTTTCTGTTCCGGGTGACCAAGCTGCTCCTTTGTAGGAAATCACCACGGCAGAACGAGCAGGATTAAAGGGTGTAGCTTTGGCTGGGCAGCCTGTCTGGGGAGGAGGGCCTGAGGCTGGGCTGAGGCTCTGCTCTGGGATGGTGGCTGTGAGGCCTGGCATTGAGCACTCGAGAAAAAATGGGGTGTTGCAGACACAGATCAGCTCCGGGTTTTCAGTTTGATACACATGCAAGATGCTTGAGAGAGATTCTCTCAGTCCTTCTCCAAAAACACCCCTCTGACGAGCACGCGCTGCTTTTACATCGTGCTGGGTTTGATGCAGGGCTTGTGTTTTGCAGGCAATGAGTGACAGCGAGCAGGACTGGCTGGCTCTGAGGCCCCAGGAACCTTCTCCATCCCAGTGCTGCGGCAGCGGCTGCAAGCCCTGCATCTACGATGTGTACCAGAAGGAGCTTGCACAGTGGGAGAGAGCCAGAGCAATGCAAGACAAAAGCCTTCTCATGGGAAAGAAGGAGCAGGTCGATTTATCTTCATCGCATCCTGGAGCCTGTGCTTTGATCGTACTTGTTTGGGTGTGGGGAGGGATACAGAGATAAATTCAGATGGTGCCTTAAGAGAGGGCTGTAAATGCAATTCCCCAAACTCAGCCTTCACCCTCCCCCTTGGCCACTCTCTCCCTGCTGTAATGTGATTTTCCAAGTGTAGAGTTCTCCCTGGTGTCGCATTACAGTTCTGGCTCTACAGCTTCTCCTCTCCGAGTTTCCTCGGAGAAGCTTTGTTTTCCTCACCTGATTTTTAGACTCGTATTTTGATGCCAAGAAAAAGCTGTTTTGTGTGTGGTGGAGCAGTTGTCTTCAGAGTGTAATTTTTAAGCCTGTCAGGGCCCTTTTACATAAGATTAACTATGCTGGGTCAAGCAAAAAAGATCAGCTGAAATAATTGACAGTATTTTCTGTTCACTATGGCCATCAGCAGGTTGCAAAGTTGCCCCCAAAGCAGCGCTTGGCTCTTTTAGCAGAATAATTTCTGTTTATTTCCAGACGTGAGAAAATGATCACAGTGAGTCATAATAGGATGACCTTGCTGTAAGGTGTAAAAAATGTAATTTAAAAAGGTGGTGGTGGGGAGAAATGCAAGATCCCAAAGTGCACACTGCAGAACATGATAATGAATCAGCAGAGAGCTGGAATTTGCGCCGGGCCTCGGTGTTTAATACACATCCTGAGTATCTCTGGCACTAAATTAGCATACACGTTTGCTTCCAGAGAAAAATGAAATAATAAAAGACACCATCTAACCAAGTAATTATTTATTGTTGTTCTTGCAGAGCAATAATTCAGAGCTGAATCCAGATACATTCACTGCATTCAGCGTGAGCTCGGTGGAGCAGCTGACAGAGGACACCTACCAGTACAAATTTGAATTACCGGGAAATAGCAGCCTGCGATTGAGTTTAGGACAACATATCGTGTTAAGGTATTGTTCTCTGTGCTAGTTAAACAGTCTGCATTATGTAACCTAACACGTAGGGTTTTGTCAATAGACAAAGGCTTCATAGCAGGCAAATCATGATTTCTGTACCTCCACAATGACACAGATGAAAGAGCTCGTGAGCTTGCTGCCTCTACTAATTCTATGGTAAAAGCTGTAGTTTTCTTCAGCATTATCCCTGCGTTGGTGGCTCAGAAAGAACTAGGTGTGATTAAGAAAATGCAATTGCAGAAAGAAAGATTTAAAAGAATACATGTTACAACAGATTATTTACTCCAGCGTGCTGGAATGAAGACAATGAGCTGCGCTTGCCCCACAGCTCGGTATTTTAGGCCCTGTATCTTGGGGTAACTCAGCACCCCAATACCCAGGCACTGCCTGCCTGATTTCTAGCAAAACAGCCCTCCTGTGTAGTTTGCTGCTTGCCAGAAAGGAGCCACCTGGGGAAAGTTTCTGTCTCTCAGCCATCTGTGGTGATCATTGCCAGATAGAGAAAGTCCTGTTAGATGCCATTGATGTGCATCTGTTGACGTCCCTGGTACGTTCAGGACTGGTGTGTGCAGCTGGCTCTGCTGACAGCACACGCTCCTCCCTCAAGCCCTGGATCATCACACAGCACAGAAAAAGGTTTGGTCACTTCAATCAATTCCCCTGGTCAGTAGCAAAGAGCAGGGTGGATAATTCCATGGAAAGGGAAGACTTACAGGAAAATACAGTCTGTATTGAAGGCCCAAGGTCAAGGCTTGGTTTTTGTTATTTGAATACCAGATGTTGACTGGATGCAGACAGTGATCCCAGCTCAAAAGGAACAGCAAACTTTAAGTGTTTTCTCTCCCCTTTGCCACTCTTGCGTGTTCTTACACAATCCTTTCAGGGGTGTGTCCAGGAGCTGGATGTGGTACAGCTGAGGCCACCACCGGGAAAACAAAAGGTGTTGTTAGCCATTTTGTTCCTTCTGGTTTTCTGCCTCTGGAAGGGAAATGTTTTGCATCTGTGCACAGGCTGGGCCACTGGGACGGGGACCTGTCTCCCAGAGAGCTGCAGGAGCCCCCCAGATGACCCAAGTCACAGGGGTTTCTTGTTTCTCTTCTCAGAGGAGTGGTGCATGGTTTGGAGGTCCAGAGAGCCTACACTCCAATTAGCCCCGGGAATGCAGAAGGTTACTTTGAAGTTCTAATTAAAGTAAGTAAGCCTGGACAATATGGATTAGAGTATAAGGTGTTTTCTTTAGGAACCAAGCATGCTGTCAGTGCTTCAAGTGAGACTCTCTCAAATCCCTCATGGACTGTTTCTCTGTTGTTTTGAAGCATTTGTGCTTTGCTGACAAAAATTGCAGTTTTTCCCACTAAACTGAAAGCAGAAGGAGTTGACATACAAACAAGTGCTTTGCAGCAGAAACCTGGGAGAGCCCCTTGGATGGAAAGATGTGCCCATTCCCCTTCTCTCCTTTCATTTTGCTTTTTCAGGCTGTCTTTGAAATCGCACCCATTTGTCAGCTCAGCTGAACCACTGATTATGGGAAATGTTTGCCCTTATCCTCCCCTCTGTATTTCACTTGAAGAACACCCCTGTGTCAGTGGGCAGCTGCTCTTGGTGTGCAGACAGGGCTCTGGAGCTGCAGTCTGAGAGGACTTTGTGGCCCACAGGACAGAGAGGTGTCCCATAGGCACAGGCTGCATCTGTTGAGGTGGACATGGTGGCAGAGCCCATTTTGGACAAGTGTCCTCACCTTTTTGGAGTCAACCACAAAACGCTGGATGAGTTCAAAAGGATTTTATGGGAGATTTGGCTGGAAATTTGTCTCATGTAAGTCTTCAGGGTGCTCATAAATGATTATTTCGTATGGCAAATACTGGCTTGAACATTCTACCAATACTGCATCTGTATGTCACTAGGGACACCTCAGGAAAGACACAGACTTCAGTACAGGTGTGAAATTCAGAGTGCTGGGTATCCCAGGTGGCTTGCAGAGAAGGGCCACTTGTCCTCTGCCTGTCTTGCAGGATTTCGTGTTTCTGGGGTTTATTATGTTCGAACACAAACCCTGCTCTTTAGAAAAACGAACAGCTTCTCTAGGACACCTGTGGGAGGGTCATTTCCCCATTCTTGTGGCAATTGGTGTGTGGTAGGGGAGAGAAATGTTGCATTTGAGTTGCGTTAATAGGATACATTCACAGGATGGCTGTGAAATTTCATGTATAGCGGCTCATTACACACAGGTTTTGCATTTCAATAATAATAGTAATGATTGTAATGATACCTTTCCTTTATATAGAACCTTTCATCCCAAAAGGAGCTTTAGTTATTCTGTGGCAGTGACAAAAGAGGTTGGTAACACCCAGTGTAAAGCAGCCATTTTTATAACTCACTCTGTAGGTTGTGGTATATTTCACACTATTGAGGCAATTTTGGAAAGTAGTATATTATTATTACTATGCAATCCAAGCACTGTTCAAACTCTTCTGTCTCCTGTTATTACAGCATTGCATTTGTGATACTACAGTTAAGAGTGAGGGAGTTGCCATTTACAGAGCATAACCCTCTTTTTGAGTGATTTTATAATGTTAGGGTTTCTCTCCGTGTAAAATGGGGTGTGTAAGTTTTCCCCCAGGAGATATTTTTTTTTCTTTTTATTTAGAAAAACTTATTTTAAACCCACTCAATCACTTTTCACTTCAATTTTTTGGAAATAATTTTGGTGAAAGAAGGATTGTTTTAGTTTCCATTACCTTGGTCCTTTAGGAATAGGCAGTAAGTGGGCCTGACTTTTCTGTTCTTGCCTTGGGTTTCCACATGTGTTTGAAGAAGGGAGGTATAAAATTTGCTTCTTTGAAGCAAGTGCACACTCTTTGCATGAGACTTAACACCTGCCCAGAGCCCTCTGAACATAAAATTATTCTGACAATAACTCAGAGCCTGGATGTGCGTGTGATTTACCTTTTGAATGTAACAACTGGTGCTAATGTTTCTTAATATTTCAGGTTTAAGTGAGAGGCTGGGAGGGGAGGAGCATCTGTGTTCTTTCTTAGCTAACGCTGCTTGCAAGCACAAGCACAGGCTCCCTCACTTGCTTTTTCTGAGCTGCTTTGTGGTTCACCAATTTTGTTTGCCTGCAGTGCAGCTTGGTGGCCAGCCAAGGCACTGGGGTGTGGAGCCGGGCTTCTCTCCAGTGCCTGTGCAGGAAATACCCCCAAATACACTTCTTTTGTGTGGGCTGGATTTGCCAAAGGCTTCTGTCACATCCCATCTCCTGACCCCGGTTGTGTTCTCCTCCCCAGGCTTATCCTTGTGAGACCACTGTGTGCTGCAGCTTTGGGCTTTGCAGCTCTTGCTGCTTGGGCCAGTCCTGGTTCTGCTCTTTTACTCACGTTTTGCTCTTAAAACATTCAGTGGTCACACATTTAGGGCATGGATGGCAAGATGACTGCTTGGACAAGCCCTTCATTTTCCAGCCTCTCGTCCCTTCTCTGTTTCCAGAAGCACTGAGCCCTTCTCCTCAGTCATGAGTGAGATCAGCATTCCTGCAGGCAACAGCCTGGATAATGTTGTTTGTGCCTGGTAGAAAGTGAGGCAGGGTTTTTTTTGCTCGTGTTTTTTTTCCATGGGGCCAACATTAACATATTCTGTGGAGGCATCCCTCAGCATCCAGATGATCTGTTCTGAAAACAAAGAGTTTTACAAATGAGAAACCTGACTTTGGGTCACTAATTGTATCAGTGCAGCATCTGAGAGACAGAAACAAAGCCAGGGCTATGCGGTGTTTATGTAACTAACAGTACCCAGAGGGCATTTCCAGACCCCATACCCTGAGATCTGGAGAACACTTGAAGACCTGCACTGTGCTTTGCATTCAAGACACTCTTCTCTGTGTGCTTTGTAAGCAAGAACTCTGATAAGCTTTTTCCAGTTTTGGAAATTCAGGCTGCATGAGAGGGGGTTGTGTTTACATTATAGTCAAGCTGGAGTGGTTCCAATAGGATTTAATTTTAATGTCTTTGTTTTGGGTATAACTTTGAGTTATTTTTCAAACAGAAAGATCTTTCTTTTTTAAATACACAAAATCTTTTTTTTGTCCCCTTTACGTTTAAACGTAGATAATTTTATAATCGACTTTAAGCTGGGAAACTTTCCAATGGAGTATAATTATTCTTTTCTTTTGTGCAATGTTTTTTATTAGTGCTACGAAGCTGGGCTAATGTCACAATACATAAAAACGTGGAAAAGAGGAGACGTGGTCTTTTGGCGTGGGCCGTTTGGAGGGTTCCCATATCAGCCTAACAAGGTTAGTTCCTAACAGACATAGGATGCTTCAGCCTGTGGCAGCAAGCTTTGTTCAGTGCTCTGAAGGGAAGACATCAATTTGATTACTGTTTTCATGATTGTTTTAGAGGCTTTCCTGGGTTACTGTGCAGTGTGACAGCATTAGCAGTCAGCTGGAGCACCTTCTTGAACTGCAGAATATTTAAGAGGGAAGAGGAGGTGGATGGGAGACAGGAAAAAAATTAGCAAGGCTCTGTGTTCATCACTTGCATTAGGAGTTCCTGATGTGCCTGACAAAGGGAACTTTCTTTGCACCAGCAGTGAGTGTGGATGGGGTTTTGCCCGATTTGGCCCACATCTCTGTGTTGTGACTGAGGAGGGCTGAAGGGGAGGTGTTAATCTCCCCTCTCGGGTATTCCCGGAGCTGTTGAGGTGTCAGGTCGCTCCCCAAATGCTGATCCCACCTGCCAATACCAGGCTGGCTGCAGGGAAAGGCAGATCTGGTTTCAGGGGGAGGCTTCTCACACACACTAATTCAGTTACTTAATTCTGACCTTTCAAATGAGGAGTTAATTTGAAACACTGGTCATTAAGATCCCAAAGCCTTTTGAGGTTTTTGGTGGACTTTTTTTGTTTGGTTGGTTTGGTTTTGGTTTTGATTTTATTTTTTTTTACCCCAACAAAAATAAGTAAAATCTGAGTGACCAAGCTCTATGCAGAGCAATTGTGTCCTGCTTCCTGACTCACTTGTTTCCTCCAGAGGACATTCAGGATTTTACTTTGCAGCAACCAAGAGAAACTCAGGGAGCATTTCCAGTGAAAGAAAACACACGGTGGGTCAGCAAAGAATACTGCAGAATTGAAACTGAAACGTGAATTAATTGAAATTAAGGCTAAAGTTAGGATAAATTATTACATTTGGGTAAAAAACAGTTTTGTTAGATTTGATAGGTTAACCCTTTAAGTGCTAGCTGTAATCCTTTGCAGAAAAATACATTTTGAGATCTGAATTTACCAGTTCATGACCTTCTGGCATGTTGTTTCTCAAGAGACCCTTCACCAGGGTGGCAGCAAGAGGAACTGACCACGAGCACACCCATTTCCAGCCACCACAGCTCATTCCAAATTCTCTGTTTTGTTGTTAGCATGGAGAACTCCTCATGCTGGCCTCTGGCACCGGCCTTGCACCAATGATTCCCATCCTCCAGTCCATAACAGATGATGAAGAGGATGAAACCTTTGTAACTCTTGTTGGCTGCTTCCCTACCTTTGACAAAATTTATTTAAAACCTCTTCTGCAGGACTTGGCTCGGTACTGGAATATTAGAATATTTTATGTCCTCAGCCAGGTAAATAAATGGATATGAAGTGTGTGTGAGGGTTCTGTGTGCTGGATGAGCATCTGCCTCCTCCACTTTTCCATGAGCATGATCTTAATTCAGTCATCCAGTAGCTGCTGTTCTTAAATCTGCTGCATGTACTCACACTGCTGCTAGCTGGAGAATTTTGGGGAAGTCGCCATCACTGTTCCTCTCTGCCTCCCTGTTCTGTTGGGATGGACCTGCTGCTCTTCCATAGTCACTGTTGGTTTTTCCCTCCCATTTCAGACAGTTGTTGCTGCACCTAAACAGCAAATAAGCTGTTTTTTTCTTCCTAATATCAGTGCCTTAGTCTGTCCTTATCTTCCATTCGTTGCTCATGGCTAGAGCTCTCCTCTGGTGTGCTATCACCAACTTCCCAGCAATTATTTTTCCTTGCTGACCCATTTTTAAACTTCTAAAACTTATTTCTCCCTCCGTAAAATTACTTTTCTGCCACATTCGTGGGATGAGGGCGTACCTCTCAATGGTCTTACACTTTGAGCAGTCCTTTTCATTTCCATTTGGTCCCAAAGTTGCCTGTGTTCTGCATGGATATGGTGGTTAAAAATTATTTCCATCAGAAATGAGGATTCATTGCTGGGAGGATATAGAAAGAATTATTTATGCTAAGGGAATGAATCCCATTGCATTTTTAGTTTCTCAGATGAATCATTTCTTGTATCTCTCACAGTGGAACTGCCTCATACATTCTGTTCCACATGTGGCCTGGGCACGATGAGATTTGGTAGAGGGAGAAGTGCTGGTGACTTGGGCACCCCCTCAGCTGCTCTGTAGGAGCATAACCATAATAGTCTCTGGTGACGTGGCTCAAATACCCTTTTCAGGGTGTTTAAACTCTCTGACTGCTGTCTCAAGAGCATGAGGAGGTCTTGAAATTCAATCAGTGAAGGGCACGAAACCCACCTGACCCCTGTCAACACTGTCTGCCCCTCCTCTCTCCCTTTTTCCTCCTCTCTCAGCAGGTTTGTGGTAGTCCAAGGCTGGCTCGTGCATCCTCCCTCTTGGGATTACGTATCTGTCTGTATTTCATTGTGCTGCCTGTCACCAGCACATCTGAGCACCTCCTGCTCCTGATTAATTGCAGCAGGGGAGTCCCTGCTGGATCCAGCGCCACAGGATCTGACACTTCTCATGGGATCAGAGCTCTGGAGCAGAGCTGGCTTCTTCCAGTTTTGGTCAAGGGAGTTGGGACTGAAAGAGACTTGGGAATGGGAGAGGCAGTGGAGAGGAACAGACTTGGGATTTGGGAATAGGAAGGGTTCCCTGGGAGATGGTTCTCGATGGAGAAGGTTCTGCAGCATTTATTAGTGATAGTTACACTCTGGTTTTGTTCAGTCCCCTCTGAGCAAGTGGCCAGGTCCTGTGGCTGGGGAAGATTTCATCTGGGCTTGGGAAGAGGAGTGCAGCTCTCAGGAAGGGTCAGTGTCACCCACATGGTGTCACAAAGGGGAAAATCATCCTGTGCACTACTCTGAGGGGAGGAGGGAGATTCAGCTCTAAGCAATGTTGTCCTTTTTAACATCCCACACAGAAAACCTTTTACCTTTCCAGGAAACTTCACTGGAAAAACTTCCTTGGAGCTATCAGGAGAACACGTACACTGGTCGTCTCAGTGAGGACTTGATGAAGACAATAGTGAATTCCTGCCGAAGAAAGCCATTTGTATTAATTTGTGGTTCTTCTGCATTCAATGAAGATATGAGTAGATACTTGAAAGCTGCAGGAATTGAAGAAAATTCCTGTTTTGTCTTTTAGCAGGACATTCCTGACCTGAGGAACCTTAGGCTGTGCCTTGGATGTCCTTGTTTCTTTGCAGACGTTGCACAAAATGGGCCTGCTCAGAAGATTGAGCTCCTTGGAGCAACTGTTTGTTGATCCTCACTCCGGGGTGTTTCAAGGAGCAGGTGCCATTGCAGAGTGGCTGGTACATGCTGTGCCACCCATACCTCAGGGACCAGCATGGCAGTTTTAAAAGAGATTTTCAAGTGCAATTCTAAGAGAGGGATCCCCTAAGGGGGTAGTAGAAAGCATGCATGCACAAAGCTCTGCTGCAATGTGAAGATTGGTGACTTGCTTTGCAGTCTGTGTTATTCTGCAGTGGTGTTGTGCCCTGTTAGGTGTCCAGAGGAGAGATACAATCCTCAGGGATCCTTGCCAGGCCAAGGGGACAGCAGAGCTGGGATTATTTTGGTTCTGTCATGTGCAGGCGGATGTCAGGCAAGTCCCTTCAGCCTCACTGTGCCTCGGTTGCCCCGTTGTACCAATACAGAGAAGGTGGCAGTGATCTCTGAAGCCATTCCAACCAGATATGGAAAAATTATCCATAAGGATGGAAGGATACATTCTGTCTAGTGAGAATTCAAGCAGGCTGAGCTCCTGCCCTATGTTACCTACCCTGTGCTTAGCCCCTGAAATGCTACCTGGGGAGGCAAAGAGCATGTCCTAAAACTGGGAGAGCGTGGCTGGGTTGTGGCTGCTGTCTGTCAGGGAGGATGGTTGTTTGCTTTCCATGTCCCCTAAGTGCTGTACCATAGCCCTGGCTCATTAAATTGAACCTCTTTAGAAATAAACAGCTGTTTGCTGTTGTCACAGGACTCTCTCAGGTGCCTGAGGAGGTTCCCTGAGCACACAGGAACACGACCTGAGGAGGGAAAGCTGCATGGACTCTGCTGGGGTGCTTGCTGTGGGACAGGGAGCAGAGCCAGGGAGCTGCCTCAGGGATGGCAGCCTGGCACAGCACCCAGCCTGGGCACCTGGTCCCCTTCCTCTTTTTTCAGCCCAAAATGCTGCTGCTTTTCCTCTCAGGTATGTGCTGTCTGCTCTTTTACCTTTTTAGACTGCTGTGTTTAGTATCTACACCTGGAAATACAGCTTCCCTGCACACCTTGTGTTTTTCTGTCCATTCCCAGTTCATCCTGTGTTGGGGGTTTTCCAGGCTGTGTCAGATGATTATTGCATTATCATTCATGCTTCTTTTGTACCTGTGTCTAACACTGCACCTTACACAAAGGAAGTGTAGTTTGTTACACAGAAAGCACAGTGTGCACTGAAGTGGTGGCTTGATTCACACATTTGGGAGGGAGTGTAAGTTCCCTTTGCACTGCTGAGATTTGTCTCCAGTTACCAAATGCCTGGAATTAATCAAGTGTAGCTGCAGCTTTTATGTTGACTTCCTTGGAGAAAGGGCTGACAAGAAAGCCATCTTTCCTTACCCAAACTGGGGTTCTGGCTTTAAAGGCATGGAGGTCCTGGGAAGTTGTCCATGGTCAGTCCAAGGCAAGCTCTCATCTCCAATCCATGCTGTGCTTCACCATCCCAAAGTCACTGTGTAGGGAAGGTGCTTCTTTGCACACAGGCTGATAAAATAATGATATGCTTTCTCCAGTAGCTCTCCTTACTTTGGCCTCAGCTAGGAATATAGAGAATTTTTTTTTGTCAAATATTAAGTATTTGAAAACCTTACTTCTAGTCCTCTAGCTTTAAATATTATATCTTTCTGAGATTTTACTAAAACCACACCCCACCTTTTTGCAAAGGCCTAAGGTAAAAAAAAAACCCCTCCACGCTTGCCTTGGAAAAGCGCCGGCTTTCAGCGTGAAAGCTGGGACTGTTCCTTTAAACACAACCCCAATATGTCTGGGTATTTCAGCACATATGGGCCACGATGGTTAAACCCTACCCAGCTGGTCCGGCCGTTCTGCCGCGCAGCTCCGTCTTTGTTCGTGGCTCAGAGGGAGGGTGGTGAGAGACGGAGCAAGCTGTGAGTGCCGCGGGTTGCCATCCTGCAAGGGCGGGCTGCGGCCGAGCGGGAGGAGCGGGGCATGTCCCGCCCGAGGGGACAGGGGCTCTGCGAGACGTTCTCCGTGGGGGAGATGATGTCCTTGGAAGCGGGAGCTCGAAGGAGCCTTTAAACCGCCCGCAGGCACTTTGTTCTCTATTTTCTGCCCTTCTCTCCCTTCCCCCTCCCGCCTTTTGTTGTTTCTCAGGCTGGCTCTAACGCGAGTCCCCTCATCCCAGCCATCCCCCGCGGGGACTGCCCCTTCCAGAGGATGGCGTGGATTCCTGCAAACGCGGGGATGTGGAGTGGAAAGGCTCTGGTACAGAATATTCCTTGCCAGGGGAAGATGAGGAGTTTCCTTCCCTTTGGAGGCCCAGAGCTACCCCGTGGGGGCAGTTTCGTGCCGGTGCTGTGGTGACTGGGGCATCTGTGGAGCTGGAGGTGTGTGAGCCCGGGTGGGTGGCCAGTGCCCAGCCAGTTCACATCCCAGGCTGATATTTGCTGGTGGGATGCTCCTGATCTCTTGCTGCCCCCAGGAAGCCCCTGCCACCCGTGCAGCACTGTGCAGGGGAGAGGGGCTTTGCTTCGCTTCCTTTCTTCTTCCTCGTGTGCAGCCTAAATACCTCCTTAATTTCATCTCATTATTTCCTGCCTAAGTAATTCCCGTTTCTCCTGGGGACCGTTTTTAAACCTTTGATCTTCTCTGAAGTCTCACAGTCCTGATCACGTCCTTTCTGTTTAAATGAATCAAATGCCTTTTTGACTCATGATTTATAAATTTTCCTACAGAGGAACACCTTGAAATCACCCACCATGTCTGTGGCTGGAGCAAAAGTACCGTGGGCTGATCCAGAGCATCTTCCATCCAGACCTCCGTGCCTGGCTCCTCTGCTTCCCTGCTGCATGTCACTCTCCCCCTGCCTCCCTACGCCCTCCCGCCCCACTCTTCAGCTGACAGCCGGGTTGCTGGGCTCAGCCCAGCCTGGGAATGGCCATCCCCGGGTCAGGAGAAGGGTGAATGTGCCGGTGGTTGATGGATGCTGTCTCCTGGGAGCGGGGCACAGCTGCTGTGCTGCGCAGCCCTGGCCCCATCTCCTGGGGATCGCCGAGGCAGAGCACAGCCAAGGGGAGGGAGAGGAGCAGCTGTGCAGGTCCCGGTGTCCCGGGCTCTGGCTTGGTGCTGAGGCAGTGGTGGAAAGGCTGGGAGACAGCGGGTGGTGCCCAGGATGGATGTGATGAGGATAAACACGTTGCTCCATAGTGCAGGGATATAGAAGTCAGGGAGCACTGAGCAGGGGATTGTGCTGGGCAGGCTGAGCACTCCTCCTGGGTGAACCAGGGTTGTGGCAATGGAAAACAGCCAAGAGGGGCCCCTGTGCCATGGTCAGAGCTTGCCTGCATCTTTGCTGTGTGGGCCCTCACTTGTTGACAAGGACAGACCTCTTCTCCAAGGCATTAGGGAAGCAGCTAATTAAGCTCTGTAATGTTCCTGGGAGATAAGCAGGAGATGGGCCAGCCTTGCAGCCTGTCCCAGAGCCTGCACTGGGGCAGGGTCTTCACACAGGGGACAGGGGGAGCTGCGCTGCTCCTCCTCATTCCATTGTGCTCTCAGTCCTGGTGCTGGTGGGGTGAGCCAGTGCTCAGTGCCCCAGGACAGAACCCAGTGTTCCCTGCCTCAGCTGGGCTCCTGGCTGGGATGTCCCAATGCTCCCAGCAGCCCTCGGCATGGCTCCAGCAAGGCTGGGCAGTGGGGAGCGAGCCTGTACAAATATTATTGTTGTTGTTATTCCCCATAAATATATGCAGGCACTTAATGACCTTGGCATGGAGCATTTCCTGGGGATTCATGACCAGTTGGCGTTAATGGTCTTTAGCTGCACCTCAGGCCATCAGCTCCTCCCAGCCCATCATTAATCCACAGGAAATGTCTCGGGCATCGATCCTCATTGCTTAATTAATAAATGCAACTTGTCTCCTGCCTGAGATTTAGAGATACTCACTGCTTCTCTCCCTGCTGCTTTGAAGGTGACTTTTTCAGCGCGGGTCCCTCACGCTGGGAGGCCCTCGTGGGATTTTGTTTCCTGGCATTCATGTGGGTGTGGGCTGTGGCAGCAGGAAAGCCTTTTCTCTCCTGGGCGGGAGGGAAGGAACTGAGCTGCTGTTGGGTTTGGGGTTTCTCCAGCTAATGTGGCACAGCACAAGGAGCACACCATTCCCACCAAACCCAAAAGCTCGATTACCTTCAGCTGAGTGCATCCAAGAGCCTGGGCGAGAAGTAGCGTGAGCCAGCATGGAAGAACGTGGCAATTCTCCAAGGCCTTAGCAGGTTCTATAATAATCGATGTTTTTTGCCCATGAGTCACAATTCATCTCTAATCTTCCTCGGGGGAGGTGGGATTTGCTATCTTTAGTGCTCACGACTGCCGCTTTCCCGGGCTGAGCATCCCGCTGAGCCCGGACTCCTGCTGCAGGGATGCTGACCTGGCATCGTGGCCACGTTTCAATCCTGCTCCCTGCTCCTCCAGCCTTCACCACCAGCTGGCTTTGTGCAGTGGGTGCCGCAGTATAAATCATGTTAATTCCTGAGATGCTTTTCCGCGGTAAGTCTGAAATTCCCATTTTGGTTCGCTGGCTTGCCTGGTGAACTAAATTATTTTCATAGCCCCTTAAGGGCATATTGTCAGCCCAGACTTATTGCCGTTATACACCATTTCTGAAACATTAATATCTCTTCTAAATATAGTGTATTGACAAGGTATCTGCTATAGTGTAAATCCTTGGGACATTTGATCCAGATCATTAAAACTGAGTGAAGGAAGGGAGGAATAGATCAAGTTACCTTGCTGCTCTTAATTCAAACAAGCGATGAATTATTCATTCCGCTATTAATTCTACAGTCCTCCTGCTTTTTATTTATTTCTCTCTTTATTTATTTTTTTCCTCCCAGATAGACAGCTCCAAAAGGATGCTTGGGCACTGGTGAGGAGAGATTTGCCCGCTGGAGGATGGGGTGCACAGGGCTGGGCTGTCTGGCAGCGCTGGCCGTGCTCTGCGGGGCTCTTGGGGATGCTCCCAGCAGAGGTAAGAGCCTGGTCCCAGCTCCTGGTGTGTGCTGGCTGGGCATCCATGGTTCCTGAGGAGGGGAGGGCTGTTTGCAGGTGCCACAGTGGCTCTGGGGTGTGAGTGGGTTCTGTCTCTCCTGGCTCAGACCAGGGGTATGGAGCTGGATCTGGAGTCACTGTCGTGGTGGCAGCAAGTGTGGGACGCTGCTCCATGCTTGGGTTTCTGCTTCGTGCTTACCTGCTGAGGACTGCAGGTAGGGGTTGTGGTGTACAGGTGCTCTGGTGAAAGGGTTTGTTAGCTTCTGGAGCTGCACTTGCCGATATAAATCTATGTACACAGATGCATTTATGTGTGAATGTGTGCATGTGTGTGTATGTGGCAGGGTTACCGCATGACAGAGTAATTCAGGGGATAGGGTGGCCCAAGAAATCCCCATCCCAAAATGCCAGGGCCTTTCTCACAGACAGGCTGAGTCAGAAATCAAAACCCATCCCTGGCCCTGGTGCAGGCGCTCCTGAGGCCACACCCCTGCCCTGTGGTGCCAGCTCATCCCCCTCATACACCCACCTGGGCTTCCCAGAGCACCTTAAGGCTCCCAGCCCTTAATCCATCCATCTGTCTTCACTGTGGCTACTCACCTCTCCCACAGGCTCCCCTCTTGAGTATTTATCTCAATGTTATTTCTTTAGTACCAGCCCTATATTACTTTACTGCCTATCCCAAATAATTAGCAAGCTGATTTTTGGGTCTGGCCAGACACACACTCGTGGTGCTGCATCCCACACGTCCCAGGACCCCCCTTGCTGGGAGGTCACCGTGCCAGTGAGCACGATGAAAAGCAATGTGCACAGGCCGACTATTGATTTGCAATATACTTGGCCCAGATTGATGGCAGCGAGCGCCCAGCCTTGTTTGGGAACCCACACATGTCTCCTGGGGGCTGTGCAGGGTCTGCATCCCTCCCAGACATGATGTATGTTCCCCCTGTATCAGGCTCTTCACCCCAGCCCTAATCAGACCCAGGGGTAGGTGACAGCCAGCCCCCTCTCAGCCTTATTTTATAATAACCATGTCTCAGTATAAAGATTTCATTAGGAAATCGATCCCTACATGCATAACTCATTGTTCAGCATATCGAGCCCTTCACCCCTGTTTCTCCCAGCTCGAATTCCCTGATATCACCATTATATAATGGAGGGAGTGTGGTCAGTGGGAGGCCCGAAGCTGAAAGGCTGGGCAGCAGGGGCACAGGCCAGCCTGGTACCACTGAGCCTTTAAAATTCACTCCCAACTTCTTTTTTCCAAGCCCTAAACAGGTGGGGATGCTGTGCTGTCACTGGCAGGACAAGGTCAAGGGCACAGCTGAGCCCTGCTGCAGCCCCCACAGGGCAGCATGGGGAGAAGGGACTACCTGGAGGGATGAAAGGTGATGGGGACACACGTGTCCTCCAGGGAGAGTGGGTGGACAGGCCCAGTGAAGTTCATGCTGGTGTTTTGGTACTGTGGTGGTGGGATGGAGCTGGTGTTGTGCATCCTGTCTCCATTCTTCTAGGCTTCCCCTGGAAAGGGGACATCACACCCACTTCTGTGTTCCCCCAGGCATCAAATGTGGGGGAGTACTTTCAGCACCCTCTGGCAATTTCTCCAGCCCCAACTTCCCGGGGCTGTATCCCTACGAGACAGAGTGCACGTGGCTCATCGTGGTGGCCGAGGGCTCCTCCGTCCTGCTCTCCTTCAGCCACTTCGAGCTGGAGTACCACGACACCTGCGCCTACGACTACCTCCAGGTGTACAACGGGGCTGCCCGGGACCGGGGCAACCTCCTGGGCACCTTCTGTGGCCACAGCCCCCCGCCGCCCTTCTCCTCCGCCTGGCACGTCATGGCCGTGGTGTTCCGCTCCGACCGGCACGTGGCCAAGCACGGCTTCGCCGCTGCCTACAGGAAAGGTAGCAGGGAGGTGTGGTGGTGACCGAGCATCCATCCGTCTGTCCTCTTCCACTGTCCTCACCATCCCTCCTCCTTGCAGATGCCTGTGGTGGGCAGCTGACGGGGCTCTCTGGGGAGATCACCAGCCCTCGCTACCCCGAGAGTTACCCCAACGATGCCGAGTGCCGCTGGAGCATCGGGGGAGCCAGTGGCGGTGGCCCCCTCACCCTGGTGTTTGCTGACTTCCAGATGGAGGGGGGTCAAGGCTGTGGCTTTGATTACGTGGCCCTTTTTGATGGCCCCACCGTCACTGCCCCCAGCCTGGGGCGTTACTGCGGCAGCACCCGCCCGCCACGCACCATCTCCTCCACCCCACACCTCCTCATCATCTTCAAGTCGGACTTCAACATCGGTGGCAGGGGCTTCAAGGCCCATTTCTACTCGGGTGCGGGGTCTCAGGGTGGTGGGGCAGTGGGAAGGACGTGGGGAAAAGAGCTGGGTTGGGGTGGTGATTCTCTCCCTCCCACAGCAGCAAGAGGAGATGATCATGGGGGGGATCCCTGTGGGGAGAGCCCATGAGATGATGGTGGGAAGTGTGAACCACCACACAGTGCAAATGGCATCACTTGGCTATTCCAAGCCCTGGGCTGCCCTCTTGAGCAGGAGTCACCCTTGCTCGTGCCATTCCCTGGGGATATGGGTTGCTCCTGTAGGACTTTGACTGCCTTGCGAGTTTCCATCCCCCAAAACTGCTGGCTTGTCCATTGGCTGGGAGCAGTGAAGTCAAGGGCAGAGCATCCTTTAGCAGTAAAACAAGTGATCACTCATCCACACTCAGGAGGCTTCAGGTTTGCTTTTGATTTTTCCTTTCCCCTTTTTCCCTGAGCAGGTGAGTGCCAGGAGGTGTTCACCACCATCAAAGGGAATTTCTCCAGCCCTCAGTACCCCAACTTCTACCCCAACAACCTCAAGTGCCAGTGGAGCATCCAGCTGCCCCCGGGCTTCCGGATCAAGGTCTTCTTCCTGGACATGGAGCTGGAGGGCCGGAGCAGCCTGACGGGTGGCTGTGACTACGATCACTTGTCTGCCTTCGATGGTGGCACTGAGAACGGATCCCTGCTGGGACGGTGGTGTGGGCGGGAGAGCCCGGCACCCGTCACCTCCCGCAGCAACCGGCTGCTCCTGGTCCTCCACACCGACCGCAACACGGCCAGGAGGGGCTTCTCCGTCTCCTACGTGGGAGGTAAGGCCCCACTTCCATTGGGACATGCCTGAGACCATGGAATCTCCAGAAGGATTGTCAGTGAAGGTTCCTGTCTGCAGGAGCAGAGCCTCTGGCTTCTTAGGGATGGGGCGGAGGAAGACGTGGCGAGTGAGCTGCACGCTGTGTTTAGTATTCAGGAGATGCTTTCCAGCTTCAAATTCCTGTGTGTGTCTGCCAGTGCCACGCTCCTGTTCCTCTCTCAGGGTGTGAGAGAGAGAAAACCCGGGGGTTTTTAATGGGCTGAAGCCACAGAGTGGGTGACCAGCTCAAGCATCACAGCCTTGTTCCCTGCTGCCCTCGATGCTCTGGCCTTGTGGGCACAGGGATGAGCAGGCAGCCATAAACCGTGTCCCCTCCTCCACTGGCAGCAGCACGGGAGGGCAGGACCCCCGGGGCACAGCATTGCCAAATCCAGCCGGCCAGCCCTGCCCGGCACACCCCTGCTGGCCATGCCGTGTCCCAGCCTGCTGCCCGGCGTGTCGGCAGCTGGTGGGAGGAGAGTGTGGAACCTTCCTGCTCTATTTGCCAACCTTTGCACCTCAAACGCCAGCAAATTTATGGCGTTTGTTGTATTTCAGTTTAATTACATCCGAGCTGCCCTGTGGGTCAGGGATGATTCAGCCAGGGGCAGCCTTTCCAGAGGGCTGGAGCCAGAGCAGGGCTGCTGGGCTGGCAGCACAGGCGCTGGGGAGGCTGGCCCTGGGTTTTAGCCCTCAGCTACAAAATCGTTCTTCACTTCCAGTGTAGCAGAAAGGGTTTGGAGGTATGTGGCTCTTGGAGTTAGAGATGGGATAGCGTTTTGTCCTGAGCCCCTGCAGGCTCTGGAGGAGAGAGGCAGTACTGGACATTTAGTAGGGCTGCAGTGTTGCACAGCAGGTCTGTCCCTGTCCTTGTCCTGCTGATTTCTCACTGGTTTATGGCTGTGTGCAGGGAGAGAATCTTGCTCCAGAGGGAGCAGCCTGCAGACAGATAGACGGGGTGCTGCTGAACAGTGGGGTTGTCCCATCACAGAGAGGGGCGTGACATCTCCCATCTGCCCAAGGCTCCTGCATCCCCTGGCACACGCTGCCAGAGTCATGCTGGGGCGGGACAAAGGCTTGGATGTGAAACTGAGCCTCCCTGCACAGAGCTGAGCCTGCTGGCTGTGTTAGCCCAGTGATTTCAGCATCTGCTTGTGATTAACGTCCTGCGTGTCACATCCGGCTGCCAGCACTGCCAGGAGAGCAGCTGCTCCCTGCCACCAGGGCACACCAGTCTCTCCCTGCCACCAGCCTCCTCAGGAGCCCACAGAGGCAAAGGGGCACCTCAGTCTCTGCATCCACACCCACAGCCCTTCAGCCATGCAGGTATTTCCTTCCACCCTCCACACCCACAGCCCCTCGGTCATGCAGATATTTCCCTTTGCAAGGCATGGCTTGGGCGGGGCGTGTGTGATTTATGGCCATTGAAATGAAAGGCTTCACGCCAGGAGAGAGGATCCACTTTCTCCTCCTCTTGATCTAATGCACTTTAGTTATTTGGTAAATCTTCTAATGGTTTTATAATGCACTAAGCGAAGCAAAGTGACACTATTTTTTGGTATTGATTTTATTGCATCTTCCCAGTTTCATAAGGCCAAGATTCAGAGGGAGCTGGAATAATTCAATAATTCATATTGCCCAAGTGGTTAGTTCAAGCTGAGAAAGGATTCACTTTAAAGAGGGGGGTATTCTTCCTCCCTGCTTCTTTCCCTGTGTGGATGCTTTCTACATCCAGAGAGGCCAAACACGGTGCCAGAAGGAGAGTGATGGGGAGGGGCTGGAGTCACCACGGCCTTGCTCTTCATCCTGGCATCATGGGCAGCCCAACAGCAGCTCCCTCCATACACTGCTCACCAGCTCCCCATCAAAATGAGCATTCTGAGGACAGTGGGGGGCTGCTGATGCTTGGAACTGTGCCTGTGCCAGGCCTCAGCTCACCCGTTCAGGAGGGCCATGTGGCAGCCACGAAGCTGGATCAGTCCAGGACATGCATGGTGTCCCTCCAAGCTGTGTCTCCTCTGTTTCATCAATGTAGTGTATGTTGCAGGGGTGTTGTAGGATGCAGGGGAGCTCTGTGCCCATGGCAAGCCATCCCCAAAGCTCTCATGGCCCAGTCCTGGGCAGCAACTCAAATGTCCTGTTGGCTTTGCAGTGATGGAGAGTGGCAGTGGCAGCAGGATGGTGTTGCCTGTCATGGCACTTGTGTGTCACTTGGAGACCCGAGGAGGAGGATGAGGTTCAAGAGGGTTGATGGTCAGATCTCTCCCTTGGGCAGAAAGCAGAGCAGCTCCTGGGAGCCATCCATGTCTCCCCTAGCATGGAACGGGGCTAAAATACTGATATTGATTGCTTTCTGCATTCTGGAGGTAGCTTTTTTCCTGGAAACCCCCCACACGAGTCCTACACGTGCACCCTGTTTTCTGTCCCAACAGTTGTGCCCATGAACGTCAGCTGCACCCGGACAGACTTCCACATCCAGATCCCTGTGCACTCCCTGGCCCAGCTGGAGAGGAACAGGATTTATTTGGGGACACCCTCCTGTGCAGCCCAGGTAGTTGGCAAGAACTTTAAAATACACACCAGGTTCGACACCTGTGGCACCGAATCCCAGGTAAGTGATCAGAAACCCTCCTTTAAAGCAAGCTGTGTAAATGGTTAGCTCTATGCTGGCTGCAGAGGGGTATTCCCAGTCCCTCTCACATTTTCCCAGTAGATACTGGCCTGATCCATGGCCAACCCCTCCGAACCCCTGTGACAAGGAGCTGCACAAAGCCCTGATGAGCCGTGTCCCTTGTCTTGCAGAGACGCAACAACACGTCTGTCATCATCAGCACCCTGTACATTGATTTCTCAGTGGGAGACCAGGAGGACATCCACCAGTACGAGGTGCAGTGTGAGCCAAAGAGGAAGGAAGCCTCAGTGACCCTTATTGCTGGCCCTGACCCGTCCAGGCTCAGCCAGGCAGAAAACCTGGTGGATGCCCAGCAGTGGGAGGGGGAAGCGATCGATGCCCGTGAAATCAAGAGCCAGGACACCAGCGACATCGTCTTCATCAGCATCTGCATCCTGGCGGGGCTCCTCATGGTCATTGCAGTGGTGGGGCTGGTGCTTCTGTAGGATGCCCTTTCCAGACTCCAGGAATTGCAGTCCCAGTCCTGCCCAGGGCAGAAAGGCACCCCAAAATCCACCCTCACCCCAGGCTGAACCCTAATACAGCTGCCCAAACAGAGACACAGCTCCCAAGCCCTGAAACTGAGCCTGAACCCAACCTCCACCTTCTCTTAGTGCCTGAAAAATCTGGGCAATAGGCAGCCGTTTCCCTTCCCAATTTGTTTTCCTCTGTCTCAATCTGTCCATTTGGCTCAGGAATGCAATTCTTGCGCTCCCTAACTCTTCCCGCACCTGCTTCAATTTGTTTTCCCTGTAGTGCTGCTGCTTTCAGGAAAGTAACGTTGTTTGCTGATGGCTGCAAATCTTCCTGTCAATTATTTCTAGCTGAATTCTTGGAGGCACAAACCATCCCCAAATGTAGCTGTATTCCCAACAAATGTTCTCTGTGCTCCTGGCCCATGCTTGGGGGGACTGTGGAGCTGTGTTACAGGGATCTCCACCTGGCACACACAGATGCAGCTCATGTAGGTGCTCCCAGGTGATGTTTCTGGGTGATGTGGGTGATGTGATGAGATGCATCTGCTGTGCCCTGGAGCTCCACGTTTGAGCTTCTCATGTAGTCTCACCTCCTTGCAGGACTCACCTAAACGCCTCAGCCACCAGCAGCTGGAGGGGAGGTGACAATCCTCTTCTCCTCTGTGTTTTCCTCCTTTCCAGCTTATCCAGGTGTCCATGGCTGTGAACTCTCTACCAGCATTACTCCCAAATTTTGAAAATGTGGGCAAATCCTGCTATGGCTTGGGGAGATACTGGAGTGCAGAGGTTTTGGTAGCCCTGTAAAGATAACCTAGTCAGGAGGGGCTGGCTCCCCTGGGACCTCAGAGACACCAGATCTCCACTCGTGGTCCTTGCAGAAGGTGAGCTCTGCACCTGAGAGCATGAAAAGCAGAGTCCTGTGATTGTCTGACCCTGCAGAAAACTGGGGATCCTTTCCAAGAGCCCTGATGGATGGCTGAATGACCTCTGCCTGCCTCTTGGGCCACCCCAGCACAAAGGACATTTCTCCTTCTGCATCGAAGAGGGGGTGGCTGTCACAGAGCAGCCTGTGCTCATCCCTGAGGGTCAGAGCCAGCGTGTGTCAAAGCCACATGAAATCTTGCTATGGAAAGAGGCCACCCCTCCTCCTCCAGCCTTTGTGAAACACACTGCAGTGCAGGGAGAGATCTTAAAGTATCCCAGTGTGGTCACTGAGGGGCACAGCAAACCCCAGCATTTAGCAGGGACTGGTAAGAGAGTCCCGTTGGTGAAAGCCTCTGACTGATGTCCTGCTTCCCTCTGGGACAGTTCTGCTCATCAGGGCATCACAGGAAGCAGCAGCAGCAAAGGAATAGGATGATGATGGAGCAGCTTTTCCTCCTGGGCTGCACCAGCCCCGAGAGAGTGTGTGGGGAGGGAAGGAGGCTCAGGGCTGTGCATGCCTCCTAACGAGGAGCCCTCGTTACCGGAGCCCGATTGATTTGGCGTTTGTTGGTGCAACACATCGGCAGATGCGAGATTTCCGAGGGAAATATTTGCCAGCGCCGTTAAGCTCCATTAGGGGAATGTTTTGAGAGCCTGTTGTGTGCAGAGATGGTAAACAAGGCCAGCCTCCCCCGCTGCCTGCAAAGCCTCGCTGCCGGTTAATTGCTGGGTATACAACTGTCAGCTTGAGACCATAGTTACAAGATTTGACAACTGAAAGAAACTTAAAGATGTAATTAACCTTCCTGGTGGCCCAGATTTTGCTGAAACAGGTGAGCACTGTGGCTGCTGGTGCCTGGCAGGGAGCCCACAGCACCCAGCAGTATCCAGCCCTTGCCAGCAGGACAGGCACTCCTCGCCCAGCTGGAGCCTCCAGAATCCTGGGATTTGCAGGGAGAAAGGCTGTTCTGGAGAGCTGTTGCTGTTGCACTCAAATAAGGAGTTGGACCTGGTCACCCGAGGGAGAGTTTCCAGCTCTGGCTCCAGTTCACAGCCACCCAAGCATTCCTGGGTGAAGTGCTCCCCTGCACACATCCCTGTGGATGCAGCGCTGGTGCTGTGGGAGCAGCTCTGCTCCTCAGTCAAGGGGATCCCCAGCAGCCCCAGGCCTGCAGGGTGTTTTCCAGGGGTCATGGACAGGGTGATTAATGCAACTGGAATGGCTCCAAAAGCCCTTTACCCATTTCTTTCTGATGGCATTCACAGCTGCATCTGCCACCAGCAGTGAGCCACCCGAGCCAGTCATCTCACTCGGAGCAAGGAAAGCCTCTGGTGCTCACCAAACACCAGCCCAGCTCAGCCTCCAGTCCTCCTCCACCCTGTCTCAGCCTGGATTTAGGCATCCACCAGATTTTGACTCTGCAGGAATTTGCTCACTGGCATCCCCTGTTAAACCAGATCTTCCCAGTCACGCTGCTCCAGCTGGGGATGGAGCCCAGCAGGGGAGAGGGACAGCCCAGGTAATTTCCTGAAACAAACCCTTCTCATGTAAAAGCTGCTCAGATGAGTGGCAAACAGCTATCAGAAATCACCAGCACTCCTTTCCTCCACCATGCCTGTGCTCCTCACACATCAGGCCTTAGTTCCCCTCCTCAGCCTTTTCCCACACGGGCAGCGCTCCCGTCGCTCATGTGCTGATTTATTTAGAGCGTGGTGGCTGCATTGAGCCGGGCTGGGGGCAGCCTCTCCATTTCCTGCCTTTGCTTATGGACAGGGAGTCGTTCTCTCTGGAGCAGACAAAGGCTTGGCTGTTGTGCAGGAGGGAGAGTCTCTGTTATCCCTCTGCAAAGGTCTGCATGCAAACCCAGTGAAGAACTGTTGGAAAATTGTAGATCATAGAAAACAGGGCTGCAAGAGCCCCCAGGGGATCGATTGGTTTATTCCTCTCCTTCCCTGGGGAGATCACTCCTACCAGAGAGAAGCTGTGCTAAAATATCTGAAAAATCTCAGCCATGCTCTCTGTGTTTTCTCTGTTTACTAGGAAGGTTTTCCTGATGTGTCACACTGTGAGGGCGTGCTGCTGGGGGATGTGCTTTTGTGCTGCTGCACTGGGCAAGAGAATGATGGTGGAAGTTCCCCAAAACGGGCACTGCTGCTGGCACAAGACCCTGGGCAGTGGGCAGGACTGGCATCCCACTGGGGAGAACAGCAAGAACACGGTGTCATGATCCACCACCCCTTCCCAGGCAATGTATTCTATGTATTCTGTGTATTCTGTGTTTATTTTGTGTTCACTGTAAGTTTTCTGTGGTGACACCCATGGTCCTTCACGGGTTGACCTTCCCCATTGCTCTGCTCAGAGGGTTATTTGTGTCTTTTCAGTTTTTCTACTCTAATCCCAGTCTGGGAATGGGGTGATTGTGATGCCAGTGCTGGAGCTGAGCATCCTCTGCATCCTCTCCTCAAACATTTTTGGGTAATTTAACAGGGACTGGCCGTTGGCTGAGCACAAGGGCAGTTCATGGGCTGGAGCAGGGGCAGGTTTGCTGCTCCTCAGGGTGATTTTCTTGGGGGTTGGTGTGTGAGGCCAGGAGGCCACCAGCCACTTTTGCCATGGAGCCGGTCATGGCTCCAGAGGAGCTTGGCACAGATGGGGCAGTGGGTGTGGTTTGTGCAGGAAGGATGGAGCTCACAGGAGCTCCTGTCACTGTCCTGTCACTGGAGACCCTGGCCACAGTGACACAGAGCCTGCCACGAGGGCGTCCCTGCCTTGGGGATCCAGGGACCTGCTGCGGACCCTGGTCATTGTGGCACAGATGAGGAGGCAGTAGTCAGCCAGCCCAGCCATCTGGGAAAACATAATGGATCAAGCATATGGACAATTAAAAATGCAATGACAGCATTTACCAGGAGCTGTTTTCCAAGCTTATTTTAAGCCCAGTTTCCTGATCATCACAGCCCCAGGGACAGCGAGGGCCCTGCTCGTGGGGGTTTTGGTGTGTGGGGCTGAGTGCTCCGTGATGGGTGGCAGAGTTCACAGTTGGATTTTGAGCTTACAGCCACGTCTTTGTGGCAGTTTTGGGGGGACAGATTTGATCCTGCCTTCTCCCTCTGGCTGGCTCTGCATGTTGCAGCCCTCCTCCTCCTCTCCCCTCTATCTGGGACAGTGTTTGCAATGTGGACGTTCCAGCTCAGGCAAAATATTTGCCACAGCAGAAATTATTTTGGCTTTTGTATTTTTCTTGCCATTGGGGTTGGCTGTGCTGGAGGAACAGTGTTTGTCCATTACAGGAGCACCCTTTATAGCGAGATAACTGCTTGCTAGATAATAATATATAATTAGCAAGGATCATTCCATAATCTAATTAAATGACAGAGACCAGGGATGTTGTTCAGAGGACTGCCAGCACAAGAATTGGAGCATCGTGAATTGCAGTGTAACCCTGGCATGGGATTTCTTTTTTTTTTTTTTACTTCCTATGACATGTCAGAGTTCCTTTGTGCCTCAGTTTCCCCTCCTGTGAGGTGCCAGTTCACCCACCTGAATGCTGGCATGCCCTGCATGGAGGAGCAAGGCTTTGCTGGTTGTGGTCAGCTGGGGAATTCCCTCATGTGTTTCCCTCCCTCTCCCTCTTCTTTTCTGCTTCCCTCTATCCCTCCACTGCTCCAGCCCCCTATTTCTGCTCCAAAACACACAGGGAGGGAGGTTCCTGGAGTGTCCTTTGGGCTCCAAGAATTTCTGTGGCTGCTCCTTGCCTTAATGTCTCTTAATCCAGGGCCAGTTTAGCCAACCCTTCGTATTACAGGGCTGCCAGGGAAGCAAATGAGATCTAAAAGTTTGAGTTCTTTGTGAAGAAACCTTTGAAGAGCCTCTTGGAAGATGAAAACTGGTGAGCTGCTGAGCTTTCTCTTTTCCAAAGGACAGGGAGGGTCTTGTCTACTCCCATCTTCTTTCACCCAAGTAATTTGCAGCAGGACAAAGCTCTCCTGAGCTGTGCCTGCTGATGGGGGACAGAGCAAGCTGTCACCTACTGCCTTCCCAAATGTGCTCTTCAAAGCCAGGGTCAGAAGTCAGCTCTGGCAGGAGTGAATTCCCTCTTCCATCCCTCCTGGTGCTGCCCTGAGCCCACCCGGTATTCCCCAAGCATGGGACACCCCCAGAAGGTGCTTCCCTCCTCTCTTTGCTGGGTCTAGCACATCTCTAGAGGTCTGCCATCTTTATGTATGTACTCCTTTGCTGAAAGGATTCTGTGGGATAGGCTTAATCTGGAAGAAAAAAGGGAAAAAACCTGGCATGGGATTTCTATTGGGTGCCTCCCTCATTTAACGTTTCCCCTGTAAAAAGGGAACCAGCGATTTCAGTCTCCATGCCAGAGAAATGAGCACAAGGGAGCCACTCCTCAGCGCTTTCATCCTCCCTTTTCATCTAGAAGGGTTTCCCCAGCATGGAGACTCAGCTGCATCACCCATGGCAGCGAAGGAAGAGCCAAGGAGCAGCAGACTGATTCAGCAGGTAACCCAAGGCATAAATAAACACAGTGTGCAGGTGAGGCTGCTCCATGGAGGGAATCTGGTTTTTATAGACTAATTAAAAACTTCATTAGTGCCAGGTATCAAGTATCCTGTTGTCACATTCAGCATCACCCTTTGGGAAAATGAAGCCCATTTTGGCCTATTGCTTTGCCATCTCTGTTTTTGTTTTCTTTCCCCACCTTCCTTTCTGGTTTTGTCCTTAAAACGTTCCCTGAATTCCTCCTCCTGTGGGTCCTGAGTCTCCAGACTCTTTTCCAGTTCCTCCAGTCAGTTTTCTGCAAAGCTAAGTTTGTGAATCCTCACCCCAAATGTTACTGCCAGCTTTACCATCAAGATAAAAGAACTGGACCCTGAACTTCACACTTGGGTTCCTTTGAAACAAGTTGGGCAAAACCATCAACCACTAAATAGAGGAAAGTTATAGGAGTTTTCTGCTCATGTGCAGCAACTCTGCCTCCCTGAATTTACTTTCTAGATGAAAAAGAGAAACCTTTAAAAGGAATATTGAGTTTTATTTAGAAAATTCATTACAAGTGGGGTTTTTTTCACATTACAGTAAGAACAAGCACCGTGTTTACATCATGAGTGAGGTTTGGAAGGCTGAACAAGCTGCTCCTTGAGCAGCAGAGGCATTAGACAGCACCTTTACCTTGGGGCTTTAGAAAATGCCCCAAATCACAGAATGACTGAGATGATGGAAGTCACTGAAATCCATTTTGCATCCAGCTCTGGAACGCAGCAAAGGGAAATCATCTTGGCAAAACAACTTTTGCCACAGGTAGGGCCCAACTGCAGCAGACTTGGCTGATTTAGAGCTAACTAGAGTTTGCAATTATCCCCCAGGAATCCCCTCCCATGGACCACCCATAGTTCCCAGTATTTCCAGCCAGCACAGCACAGAGCTGCTCCTTTGAAAGGGTTATTCAGCTGATTACACCTGAAGATCCACATCAGAGATGGAGCAAAACTGAGCTACAACAAAGGGGCAGAAGAGAGAAACAGGTGAGTGAGCAGGGATGGAAAATACACTGAAGAGTAGAAGAAACTTCTCCTTGCAACGAGCCCACGTGGATTTCTATCAAGTCAGGTTTACAGCACCAGTGCTTCCCTCCAGCAGCCCTGCTCATGGCGTGGTGCCAGGGAGTCACCCAGTGTCCCCTCACCGCAGGAAGGGCTCCCAGTCCCACGGAGCTGCAGGCACAGGAAGTTCTCCCAGGGATCAAGCACAACACCTCACTTTTTATGGCTCTGTACAAAGGCAGGGACAGTGAGTGAGCCATCCTTGAGTCCTGCTCGGGTCTCAGGCTTGTGCTTTAATGAGAAGACAAGGGCTCGCACGGCCCTGCGGTACGGAGCGCTAATGAGGCGGGAACAGAGATGAAAAGCTTCGCGCTCAATATTTTCAGCCAGTGGGTGATCAATCTAAAAACAGCAAAGTATAAAATTAGATCTTTACATTTAATAAGGAGGCCAGCTGATTGAAATTGGAGTTTGGTGCCTTTCAGTGTTTCTTCATTAATCAGCTTAGATTCGAGGAAATCTGCTTCCCATCACAAGTGTAACAGGAAGAGCAATTTAATTCCACCCTAGCAATTAAGGGACAAGGCAACGTGGTCAGTGGCAGGGAACATATCCCCACCTCCAGCTGGGTGGCAGTACTTTGCCATCACAACAGGAAACTAATCTGTGACAAGCTTTGGGTATCAAGCTCAGCTGCAATTATAAGCTATGCTGTAGTGTCTCCATAAAGCTCACGTTTGATCTTGCTGATATAAGGTACCTTGGATACTATTTTAAACCTGATTCCAACAGCAGCTCTAAGACGTGCCAAACACTTGGCAACTCTGCCTGGTGCTATAAAGGGAAATGTGGGCTCTCTGTGTGTAGAAGGAGGTGCAATTAAGAATGCAGAAAGGGATTTGCTAAATGTTAATTATGTAGTTATTGCTTCAAGATGTGCCAAAACCTGTAACTCAGCACAGTTTAGGAAAAAATCCCCCACCCTTCAAGAAATGCTTTTAATTTCACTTCTGCCTTTTTTGATGGGGAATCTCCCATGCTTTGCATGCAGGAGATTCCAGTGAGCTGAGTGGTATTCCTGCAAGTCCTTCACCACACAGGTTTTGCTACCCATCACCAAAAAGCCCCTTGGATCCACTCAGTCCCACCTTCCCTTCTCCTGTTTGTCAGCCTCTCAGGTGTCAGTGCAGTGGCTCCCCTGCCTTTATAAGCATTTCAACTGCTGTGACCTCTGTTTGTGGTGGCTGCAGGTGTTTTCAGGTGAGTCCAATTCTGCTTTACCCAATTCTGCTTTACCCAATTCTACTCGTTTTAGGGTGGTACCAGAGTCTTTATGTTCCCCAGGTTTAGACTTTACTGCCACTACAATCACGAAGCTTAGTTCAAAGAACTAAGCTTGACCCAGCAAAGGTGAGCTCCCACCTTTCTGAGGCATCCCTACCACCCTTCTGGGCTGCCCCAGACTGGAAGCTGGAGAGGTTGTTCTCACAGCTAGCAAACACACAACTTTGAAACTCTCAAACGTTTATCACTTGACTTGTCACTTAAAGGATAATTAATGAATAAATTGAAAATTATAATTATTCTGGCATTTCACAGACCAAGCAAACTAGTTATTAAGCCTTACAGCAAAGCCTTGTTCATTTAGTTAAACACACCTGAGGCATCTGGTATTTATCACCACTTTATATACTGTCAACCTTGCCTCTCCGTTTTTGCTAGAGATTTAAATTTACAAATATTTAATTAGGAAACACCCAAAGAGTCCCACTGTTGCTTTCATAGCTTTCAGTAGGAAAAACTTTATGTTCTATTAATTTCCTCCTTGTACAGCCCACCTGCAGTGGCCACAGAAGTAATCTGTTGACAGGTTATGGAAATTACAACAAATACACCTCACAATTAGCAGGTTCACTTGGTTAACAACCAAAAAACATTATCTGTCTTGCAAATGAAGCTACTTATAAATAGGGAGGTGCTGTGAATCCCTAAAAATAGGAACAGATCACCTGGTCTTGTCCCCACTCTGCAGGCAGGACCAGCTCAGCAGTAGCTCTGGCTGGAGAAGGTTTAACTCGTTCCCACCAGATGGAATTTTCTGAGGCACAGACAAGTGGCTCTGAGCTGTACCTCTAATTCCAGGGCTTCACAGAGCAGCCTCCGAGCGTTCTTCCTGAAAGCCTCGCTCTTGGGATCGCTCCTGACCTCGATGGAGGGCCTGTTGGAGTGCTCCCTGATGAAGGTTTTCCACTCCCTGAAAATGTCCTTGGCCAGGCTGGACACCTCTGGGTCGGGATGTTTGCGCATCTTGTTCACAGTGTGACCTAGAAAACAGCAACAGCTCCTGTGGGAATGGCAGTGGGGAAAAAACACAGCTGAGAGCAGTCAGAAAATCCTATGGGTGCTACAGCAGCCACAGACGTTCTTAACTCATTGACATCAATACAAAATGACGAGGATTTAAGCATGGAGCTCGAGAAACTAGCAAGGAATTGTGAAAATCACCTTCCCAAGTCACCAAGGTGTGCAGCGACACTTATTTAACACAGGGCTACACTCGCTTTTTACACCAAGCCTGGATCTGGTGGAAGCTTTTAAGCTTGGCCTACACAAAGTGCTGGTTTTAACTGGGAACCCTTTCAAGGAAGCAGATGCTGCTGGTGATGGCTGTAGCGTTTTAACACGGGAACACCACGGTGCCTCCAAGCAGAATCTTTGCCATCCAGAGGACCTGGCAGTGCAGAAGAGGCTTTTCCCTGCGAGGAGACAAAAGAGCCCTCCTTGCTTCCAGAGGGGTGTTTTTCCCTGGCCAGGAGCGCTGTCGGCCAGGAGATGTCACTGTTAGGCTTCAGTGGCTCTTCCAGGCCGGCGCTGTTCAGGCAGGCATTGGGAAAAATCCCGGGAAAAGCCTGAATAGGCTGAGCACGGCAAATGAAATGAGAGATCAGAAGGATGGGAAAAGGAGAGGATTGCAGCTCCTTCTCCAGGGCTCTGCGAACAGAGATTCGGCTGCTCCGATGGCAAACAAAGGCCGGGATGCTCTCGCTGTTCAGGAAAGGCAGGGACCATGTGGTCACACATTATCCCTCCCCCAAGTCTTGTGGAAAAGAGGCAGGGATCGGGCTGTGCCTTTTGCTCGGAGCTGCCCATCTGCTGAGGATTCCTCAGTGTGAGGATCCAGGAAGCAGCTCCGGGAGAGGAGATTTTCTCCCACCTTCAGAGGATTCAGATAAATGAGCACTGACAGACAGCAGGAGAGGGAATAAAGCACACAGGTACCAAGGAGAGCTTGGGGTGATGCAGAATTTCCTGGGAGGAATCAGAGGACAGCTGACTTTTTCAGTACAAGCTGTGAAAACTTCAGATTTGATATCAACAATATTTCATTGGCAGCGATTTCCTCATTCCTTAAAAAGCTTCCAGACTAATCTCTAGTGCACTGACAAGCCAAGCAGACACAAGACAGCCTAATATTCACAGTTTAGATAGACTAGATGTACCTATTTTAGTGGAAAGTAACACTTCCTTGGAAGGTATCTTCTTCTTCAGCTCCTCCAAAGCTTCCATCAGGTTCTCTTTGGGTTGCCCAGGAAGCTCAAGTATAGACTTCCATCGTTTTATGTCTTCCACAACCACAACTCTCTGGGAAAGAGAAAAGCCCATTAGGAAAGTGGAATATTGTTACGATAAATAAGGACACCACCTTCATCTCAGCTAATGGTGCTGTTATCAAGGCATGAATTATTGATCATGGCACGGAATATATGATGGGTGCTTGCTTGGAATTAGAAAACTCCTGCAAATCAAGACTGAAGTAACCACCAAACAAAGGGAGAGGCTTCACCCTTGTCTGCCAAACTCTGGGGATGTAGCAAAACGTCTCCTAGAAGTGCTCTGAATTTAAGGAATCCATTGTATAAATGTCTCTAAATAGGAAAAGGGATTAAGAGGGAGGTGGTTGATTATCCTTAGAATCCAGCTCAGATTGACTTCAGGAGGACAACAACGCCAGCAAGGTAAGAAACAAAGCATCAGGGAACACGAATGCAGACCTGAACACGTTGCCCAGCTGCAGTGTTTTTCACTGGTTTTGCCACTGACCTTGACAGAACAGACTGCAAAGAATGCAAGTCTAGTAATTTTGGATGTGAGGCATCTTACCCAGCAATGGTCTGACAACTGCAGTGCTTTATGCACCATTCTGATTTTTGCCACACTTAATGAACTTTTTGGTGCAGCAAATATTTTGCTGTCATGTTTCTACAAGCAGGTGATCAAGAGGCGTTCAGCTCTCGTGCACGTCTCATGCAAGACATCCATGAAGTGAACGGAAGGGTTTTCCTTGCTGGAAAGGGATGAGAGCCAGCTGGAAATACTGAGGCTGGCGGTGTCACCGGGCTATCCTCGAACGGAGTGCCCAGCCTGACCTTGCACCACGCCCAGTTATAACCCATGCAACCCCTTCCAAGGCAGCAGAGCCCTCTGCACCTGCACAACCACTGCCCTGTTCGGATCCCACCTCAGCGCTGCAAAGATTTCGGTGCAGAGCCGGTGTTCGCACACCGCTGCTGCCCCGCCACCCGCGCTGCCCCGCCCGTACCGTGCCGGGCCGTGCCCCGCTCCCTCCCGCCGGTGACCTGCCTTGAGGGACTCGAGGGTGACCTGCCGGCAGACGCGGGGCCCGGGCGCGGCCCGCCGGGGGCTCTGCGGGTCGCGGGCGCGGCGCACCACGAACCGATCCATGTCCGCCCTGCCGCCCTCCCTCACGGAAGCCGCCGCCGCGGCCCCGCCATTTCCGCCCGGTAGTTCCCACTAGGGGTGAGCCCCAATGGGATGGCCGGGAGTGCCCCGCGGCGCGGACTACATTTCCCAGCAGGCCTCGCGCGGGGGCCGGTGCGGTTGCCTCGCCGTTTCCGCACGGTAGTTCCTGCCGGGGGCGAGGCTCCATGGAATGGGCGGGGATGCCCCGCGGCTCGGACTACACCTCCCGGCAAGCTCCGCGAGGGGCGCATCTCGCGAGACGCTGCCGGCGGCCGGTGCCGGGGCGGAGGAACGAAGATGGCGGTGCGGCGGGGCGGCCTCGCCGTCCTCCTCCTGCTCCTGCCGCTGTTCCCGGTGATCCAGGCGGGAGCCGCCTCGGCGCCGCTCCCCGCCGCCTCCTCCGAGGCCTTCGACTCCGTGCTGGGCAACACGGCATCGTGTCACCGCGCCTGCCAGCTGACCTACCCCCTGCACACCTACCCCAAGGTACGGGCGGGCCCTTCCCCTCACCTGCGCCGCTCCCTCCGCCTCCCCGGGGCTGGCACGGCCCTTCCTTTGCCCCTCTCCCCCTGCAGCTCCGGCTCGTCCTAAAGACAGCTGCTTCGTTATGTAAATAGATGGGTAGCCTGACGCTCGCCAGTGAAGCGCTGTTGTCAAAGTACAGCTTTGTCAGTGTGGGGCTTCTGTGGGTTTTGGGCGTTTGGCTGCTCTTTCTTTTTTTTTTTTCTTCCTGTTCCTAAAAAAGCAGCTGTAATTTGGCTTGGGCTGCTCTGTATTTTGGGTACTGGAACAGTGCTGTGCTGGTGGCAGGGCAGAGATCCTGAGTCAGGGCGCCAGTGCGGCGCTTGGATGTGGAAGGATGGAGCATAAATGATAACAAACAAGTAATTTGTCAGAGCCTTCACGGGATTTTTTTATCTCACCATAAAACACCGAAATTGTATCTGATAGGAATTGAATTTCACAGAGTTTGCTGTTGGTTCATGCTTGCATGCCTTTAAACTACGGGCTTAAATTTGGAAAATATGATATAAAAAAAAAATCTCGTATTTCCTTGTTCTTTATTGGCAATAAACTTCATTATCAGCTGTAGCAGGTGGAACTCTTACCCCATATTTGGGATTTCACAGGAAGGCAGCAGGCAAGTGGAGCAGTGCCAGGATCAGGTAGCAGGGCTTTTTCTGCTTCCCTGTAGAATTCAATTGGATTTTGTAGCTGGAAAGAAGTAACAGGGAGTTGTGTGGAATGTGAGTAAATTTTCACGTGTTTGCAGCTTCTTTTGTGCCTGCTCGTTTCTCTTGCAAAACCTTTGAAGTTCAAGGAGGGCTGATATTTATGTGACTTTTATTGCACTTTTGAATTTTTTTTACTTCACTTTTTAAATAAGAATGTTGTCATGTGTTGTTGGAGCTGTTCACTAATGCAGTCACATCTTTTACGTTTAGTGCTTGTTCTGTTTGTCACAAAACTGCTGGTGGGATTGACAGAAATTTGTTTTAGTTGTGAGTGGAAAATGAGACTGTGATGGAATATATCTGTACAGCTCATTTATCTGGATATCAAATTACAAATCTTTCTGCCACAACACCACCCACCTTGTCAGTGTCAGATTTGAGTTTTAGTTTATATTCACAATTTTCTCCTCTTGTGCCTTTCAGACTTGTGGTCTCATTTACAGCAGCCAGGTCATTTACAGCCGGTTGTACAAGAGGTGTGGTGTGTTTGGCTGTTGTTAAATTAATTCAGAGCCTGTTTTGCACCTGTGCCGTTGGAGTGGCTGATTCACGGGTCAGTGGCAGGGTGTGGTCAGCAGGACACTCCTGTGACAGCCTTCAGTTCACATCCATCCCCCTGGAGCTTCAACAGAAGAAATACTAGGTGTAGGATTTCTGTATTTGCCTAATTTTAATAGTTGGCACTGGGGAAGCACTTTTGCCCTTCAGTTTAATATAATAAATAAACATTTAGCTGGCAGTAGGCAGATGACCAGGATGCTGTGGAGGATATCAGAAAATAATCTCTTTTTCTGGTAGTTCAGTTGTAGCTCTGATTAGAGTCATTAGTCTGGTTAGATACATTGTACTCCACTGTCAAAATCAGAGCATTTCTGTCCTTTCCTGCTGGGTTTTACCATTAAAGTTCTGAGAATGGAGATTTCTACTCTTCACAGGGTTAAAATAAATATTTATCAATAAATCTTTTGCATCCCTGTCTCTTCATTTCAAACGCAGCACTTTCTAAAACATTCATTTTGCTTGTGAGGTGTGGGTCTGGAATCACCAAATAACATTTGCTGTGCCAGGTTTGCCCTCTGCAGAAGGAAAACCCGTTTGAAATAACCCACAGGTTGTTGGTGCTGCTTGGCTCGGCTTTATTGCAGCTCATCCCCTCGAGCTGGGCTGCACATCTGGTGGAGGGAAGGAGCACAAAAACCCCCAACCAGGCGACACAAAGAAGTTTGTTTTGTGGCAATTTGCTGTGGGCTGGAGGGATGCGAGCCTGTCCTTGTGCCTCCCCAGGAGGAGGAGCTGTTCGCCTGCCAGCGCGGCTGCCGCCTCTTCTCCATCTGCCAGTTCGTGGACGACGGCGCCGATCTGAACCGGACCAAGCAGGAGTGTGACTCTGGTGAGCCCTCAGAGCCCCTCAGCACCCCAAAAATGCTGAACACACAGTGCAGGGGACAGCTGCGAGCCCGGCGAGGGTGGTGTTGGGTTGGTGGTATTCTTTCTGTTGTTTTGGGTTTGTTTAGCAGCTTCTTAAAGTCTGTATACAGGGTATATTAAAAAAAAATCTTCTGGGAGAGTTCTCTATGAGTTTCTCCTCAGTGTTACTGTTTTCATGAACTTCTCAATCACCAGCCTCTGTAAATAAATTAGAAATACTGCATTTTGCTATAAACAGTTTGTCATAGAAAACACAAAATGCCTGGGGGAAAACTAGGCAAATGAAACTTGTCTTTTAATAATTCCCTGTAACAATCAGTCCCATTTGCCATTCCTGACAGATTTGTATATAGAAGTGATTTGTTCAGTGGAGCAAGAGCACAGATCTGAATGTGCCTTGTAACTTGTGGTCTAGGCTACATCTGAGCTTTTCCTGCAGCTAAACCCTTGGGAAGGAGGTACATGGTTTGTTTGGAATAGACTGGTTCCCAGTTATCTCAGGCTATCTTTGTGTTAGAGCAAAGATTTAACAGTGAAGATGACAAATAGAATCTTTTAAGTTGGAGAAGACCTTTAAGATGATCAAGTCCAACCATTCCCCCAGCACTGCCAAGCCCACCACCAAACCATGTCCCCAAGTGTCACACCTTTATGTCCCTCAAGGGATGGTGTGTGATACTGGCCAATTAATAGTGGGTTTGGAATTGTGTAGAACTTTCTTCCAATAACATTGAGGAAGCTGATTCACAGTTTTATTCAGAAAGGAAAGGTAGGAACTCTCCACCTTTACTCCCAATACAAATAAGCACCAGGCCAGCACTCAGGGGAGGCTTTTGTCCTCTCAGTGGCTCCTGAAAGCAAGAGAGCTTGTGGCCAGCTCAGGTAGGGAAGCAGAAAGGCTGGCATGCAGAGATGCTGCTGTGGTACCAAAGTGCAGTAAATGCTCCAGAAATGGGCTAAAGCTGCAGTCTGTCACACTGTGTGTAGCTGTGACACAGCCTGTCACTGGAGTTGTCAAACCCTACACGACAGAGTGCCATAAAGCAGGGTAATATAGCAATAGAGCACATGTAGAGTAATGGCACAGTTGCTTGTTTCTGGTTTAACTCTCCTTTCTGGGGCTGTTGTCTTTCCTGGCTTATGTTCTGTAATCTGCTGGTGGGTTCCCTGAGTGTTCTGTGCTTGGCAGATCCATCTTGGCTGCTCTGCTCCGTTCCTGCAGACACCGGCTCGGTGGCAGTTTAGTCTGGAATGGCTGCTCAGGTGCCATGAGCTGAACACTCAAACATTTAGCTGCTGCTGCCACGCTGCCTGCCAGCTTCTTAGTCCTTCTGATGGTCCATTTGTTCCTCTGGAAGACTGGGAGAGCTGCTGTCCTCTGTGTTGCTTTTTGGTTTGATTCTTTAGTTCAGGTACTACTGCAACACTGTCCACCTAAGCTTTAGAATTGTGCAGGAGAGCTGTGCCTTTGTATCATCTGCCTGATTTCTACATGGGCAGAATAAACTAAATCATTCTCTCCAAATAATTTAGGTTTCTTGGTCTTTATGATTTCTAGTGAGCAATTAATAGAAACTCTCTCGAAAACAAAGAGGTAGTTTCATATTTTCATAAGAAATTATTTCATAATACTTTCAGCGCAGTTTCTGTATTAGGAGAAAATGCTCCTTTGATTTTCCTGTGGTACCATGGCTTCTGCTGTCACTTCAAAGGGATTTAATGGACCGATGGTCCCTCTGTTCTCCTAAGGATTCCATCTCTGTTCTCTGGTGTTTTATGTGATGTGAGGAGGAAAGCTGTAGTGGTGGTGGGAGGATCAATGGGAACTTGCATCCCTGAGCTCAGCCAGGTGGTGATCATTTGCTCTGGTTGCAGCCAGATTTCAGCTCCCTGCTCTGTTGAAGCTCTGATTCTGTCATTAGACCTCGGAGCAAATGCTACCCTGGGATTGTCAACTGCTGCTTTGTTTCTCATCCAACTTACACTGAGAATGTTTTCTTAACTAAAATGCAGCATTTATCACTCATTTGGGGAACTTCTCCCTTGCAGCCTGTACTGAAGCATACTCCCAATCTGATGAACAATATGCTTGCCATCTTGGATGCCAGAACCAGTTGCCATTTGCTGAGTTAAGGCAAGAGCAAGTAAGTAGGTGACATGTTTTTCAAATACCACCTACTTGTTTCTGTTCAGTGTGTGTCTTCACTTCTTTAAATTTCTTCAAGTGGAAAATTAATCATCCTAAGGACTGAAATCTAGACATGAGGTGAGGGGCTCGCAAGAACTGAATTTCTGTCATTTTCATATAAAAACAAATGGAAAAATGTTAATGTTGTGCTTGCAGTTGATGTCCCTGATGCCAAGAATTCATCTCCTCTTTCCTCTGACTCTGGTGAGATCATTCTGGAGTGACATGATGGACTCAGCTCAGAGCTTCATAACATCCTCATGGACTTTCTACCTTCAAGCAGATGATGGCAAAATTGTCATATTCCAGGTGCTTCCTTTTTTCTTAGAGATTATGGTGTCCTGGCTGCTGGCTTCAACTCTGCTCCTTCCAGGCAGAGAAAAGACTGTAGAGCACCATCAAAAGTGTTTTTTTCCTAGTATTTCACTGACTTTAGGGCCATTTTAAAATTCAAACTTAAAATAATGGAGCATGTCTTAAGATTAATTTCTGTATTAGTTCTGAAAATATAAATTATCAAAATCAGTGAAAGCTTTCTAGCAGGATCTCCTAACTCCTTATTTTGTTTTAGTCAAAGCCAGAAGTGCAGTATGTTCCACAGCTTGATCAGGAAACTGGAGATACAAAAGGATCCTTGTCGCTGAGTAAAGCAGCCTGTAAGTTGTTCTTTGTGCTTTGGAAGAGTAAATGCAAATATTCCCTGTCATGCAGATTGAAAACATGACGTTACAGGTGGCACATAAAAGCAAATTTTTAGAAAGCTGCAATATAATTATAATACAATTATTTACCGTGCGGAGCGTGCTGCGTACACTTGGCAAAGTGTGGCAGAAACCGAGCTCTGCTGGAAATGGAAGCCTGCAAGCTGGGGCTGTTTTAAAAGGTTCTTTTTATGCTGTCTGTACAAAGAGTGTGGGGTTTGTGTTTCCCTTGCCTTGCTCTCGTGACCTGTGTGTGCTGTTGTGCCCCAGCAGACGGACGGGCAGGGAGCTCGCAGACCTTCCGGGGGCTCTTTGAGGAGCGAGCGAGCGACAGCTTCTTCAAGTGTCTGTCCATGTACGTATGTCCTGGGTGTCTGTGCCCTCTGAGAGGGGCAAAGCCTTTCCTCTGTGTGTGCAGCACTCTAGGGAGGTCTCAAGGTCTCCGTGTCTGTAGGCTGAGGATGCACAGCACCACAGTTTTGTATCTGAGCATTAGTGCTGCTTTGTTGCGCTGGCCCCGTGTTTTCTGCAGGCTGTCCTGCCAACTTTGATTTTTCCTTTCCATTTCGAGTGAACAGCGTATTGATAATTCCCTGCGCTGTTTTTGGAGTGTGTTCTGGGAACTGTTTTATCAATACTGTGTTTTGCCTGTTCATTAGCTCTGGATGTGTTTTAGGGCAAAGCACTTTGTTTTGGGGTTGTGTTATGTAGCACACTGGTATGTCTTGTTTCCAGGCTGAAAATACTCAGTATGTGTTTATTAAAGCTTTTTCACTTTCTCCTTAAAAGTTCACACAAGAAGGATCAGTGAGTTGCCCCACAGATGCATAACAGAAAAATCTGGTTTTAAATCTGTAAACAGGAGGATTCTTAGGGCCCTATAACAGAATCCAGCATGTCTTTTGTGATATCAAACAGACATCAGAGTACCCAGGAGTCTGCAGTGGACTGGTTAGCTGGAAGAGCCAAAGACTAATGAACTGGCAGGAAAGGCAGTCAGAAATGAGACAAACTTTTTAGAGGTCCGTTGTCTTGTATTCAGTCTATGAAATCTATCAGCATTCTTCTCATTTCAGAAATTCCAGTTGGATTTTAACCACTACGCTCGTCCTGTCAGTGCTGGTGCTGCTCTGGATTTGTTGTGCAACTGTAGCTACAGCTGTAGAGCAGTATGTTCCATCTGAGGTACTGCCTTTCAGAACTACAGTATTTGGAATTTGTTCATTATATTACTTTTATATTACAGCTGTCTAGAGACTAAGAAATATTTGGGGGAGGTTCAGTTAAGGAGAGTTTTTTATCTTGCGGCTGCGGATGGCAAGCCAATTTAGTTTATTTAAATGATGGTTTTATAGCTGAGCATTCTTGCTCATTCCTGTGGCTCACAGGAGCTCTGAGCCTTATTCAGACATGATGTCTTTTGGTTTGTAGTGCTGTGCTCTCAAGAGCCTTCAGATTGCTGTGAACAAATGGAGGCTGATTCTCCTTTGTCTGGGAATGAAGCTGTTCCGAGGGTTGGGTGGTGTAGGGGGGACCCGGTTGGGTTTAGTGCAGGAGGATCAGTGGTGAGAACAGAGTGGCAGCAGAGTTCTGGAGAGTGCAGAGCTTCATCCAGGGGCACAGGCACTCTCCCAGTGCCCAGAGAATCCTGACTGCTCACCAAAGGAGCTGTTACACAAACGCTGCATCCACCCTTGTTCTGGCAGATTTCACACACTTCTGGATGCGAGTCTAGTTCTACTGTGAATTTCAGATGTTACAGAAAGCCTTGTGGTGCAGGGCTGCAGCCATCAGAACCTGGAATGCAGCTCCTTAATGAAGTTAATTTTATTCACAATATGGAGTCTTTGTCTTAAAGTACCTTGTTTAAATGTTTCAGAAGCTGAGCATCTATGGAGATTTGGAATACATGAATGAGCAAAAACTCAACAGATACCCACCCTCTGCACTTGTTGTGGTTAGATGCAAGACTGAGGAACATGAAGAAGCAGGACCTCTTCCTACAAAAGTCAATCTGGATCAATCTGCAATTTAAATCTGTTGGATCTGATAGACTAATTCTAACAGAGCTAGGAACTCCTGATTGATTGTGGTGGTTCTTCAGATGAGAAACTTAGCAGCCAGTCCTTACATGCAAATAAAGTTGCAGAATCAACAAATGTCATGGGATTTTGTTTTCAGCTAGTAGAGAAGATTCAGACATTCAGACCTGAATTTGTTTGTTTCCAGGCATAATCACTTTTCATTGGTGTTTGCTGTTGTCTTTTTGCTTACAGAAGTTGTAAGCATGCTTTCCATACTTCTGCCAGGACACTTTGAAACTTACTTGTATGTTCTAGGATGTAATGTGTACAGTCAGAGTTAGCTTTGTAAAGGTATAAGACATTTTAAGTAGGCAGGAGATGCCTTTCTAGTGTTGCACTTTCTGTTGTAGTTAAGAGAAAATATTATAAAATTATCTGCTGAATTTTTTTGTACTTGTTAATGTCCATGCACAACCAACCTGTCTTCGTAAATCGAAATATATTTTTTCTACGGTGTGGCAATATTCGAGGTGGAAAGCATTTGTGAGGTACTGTAAACTAGAACTCAGCTTGTGAAAGATGGAAACCTGTTAAAATTTACAGACATACCCCTTCACATGCAGAACATTACATGGTCAGTTATTTTGTCAAACTTTAGCTTTTAAGTCTTAAATTGCTTGTAAAGTTAGCACCTGTGTTTTCTGAAAACTTCTACTTTCTGTTCTTGATTAACTATTCTGGTCTTGTAACCTCATTAACAGAAACAAGTTGATTCCTGAGAAATGAGAGCAGACAAATAAAATTGACTGTATAGAAAATGTTGAGTATATAGCTTTTTGCCATGGTTAATTATTGACCAGAACAGGCTCACAGTGTGAAAGCCTGTCTGTAACCTTCCTCTCATGGGCAACGTGACCTGATTTTGCTGTGATTCACTAGCACAGCAACAACTGTGGAACAATTGAGGAACAATGTTCCTCGTGTCTAACCTATTTTTTGTGGATCCTATTATGTGCTGGTTCCCACAGTGTTGGCAAGTTGGGGGTATTGGTGATTTATTTTAGGTGTCTTAAGTGAATGCACAATCTTCAATTCACTGTCATTTTTTGTTGATTAGACAGAATTCCCTCAAAGGTTTGAGAAAATGTAAGAACTGGAGATTCTGGGTGATACAGTGATGTGTTCCCTTACTTCATCCTGGCTCAGTGGTCGTTCCCATCTTGTCTGTGAGCTTGTGTGGCTGCAGCTGAGGAAGCCTTTTGGGGCCATCAGGCAGGAATGTGCACAGCCCAGCCCAGCAGCACTGCAGCAGTCTGCCTGGTAGGAGCTTTCACATCGCTGAGGGTGTTTGTTTTGAGCAGGTTCTTATCAGCCTGCAGGAGCTGCACTCTGAACTCTTAAATTATGTGAACCTCTTCATGCTGAACTCTTCAAGGGGACAGCCCAGAAATTTGGGTGCCAGCAGCCATTGCCCTCGGGGTTGGTGTCATTGCAGAGGCCTTGCTGTGAGGAGGGACAGGGTGTGTGTGGGGACACTGCTCATGGGGCAGGGACAGGAGCTGCCTGTGTCAGGGTGGTGTGGTGTGTTTTGGGGACACTGATGTTTGTCCCTGGGCAGGGACAGGAGCTGCCTGTGGCAGGGTGGTGTTTGGGGACACTGGTGTTTGTGTCAGGGGTGCTGCAGCGGCGCTTCAGCCGCGTTTCTGCTGGCGCAGGCAAAGCCCAGCACGGCCCCGCTCTGCTGGGAGTGCCAGGGCTCAGATGTGATGTGTGCAACCCTGTTCAGCAATCACAGTGCTGGCTTCACTTCAGGGATTAGTGCCCATCTTCTTAGCACTGTGCTGTTTGGGATTTCCAGAAGAGACTTCAGCAATCCCCGTTTTCCTGACTGAATAGCTTCATGGAAATGTTTGCAAGTCTGTTAAAATGTTTTCCTTTACCATTATGCGTGGCTGCAGAGGGAGCAGCTCTGTGCACACGTGGCTCTTTGCCTGTTCCAGCGTGGACAGTACAACCTCTGTTAGGCTGATGACTTGATTTCACAAAACTTTCTCTTCAAAACTCCATTGCTTACAGCCCTAGGCTCGAGTTAAGCAAACAACTTGTGCTTTCATTGGGTGTTTTGTGTTCTGTTTAATGACATTTCAGCTGATCTGTGCAGTGCAGCCAGTGATTCAGCAATGTGCTCGTGGGTCACAGAGAGCTCAGTGCCTGTGGCACTCTGGCACTTGGCACTGGTGTATCCAGAGCAAGCCAGAGCCTGAGGAATTTGGTGAGTGTTGTACTGGTAAATTTGTCAAAAGATCTTCCCTCAGTAAAATCAGATACGAGCAAGTAATTGAACTGTTTCTCAAGATTTCTAATCTAAATAGACTGTTTAAGCTATCTTGGCATTTGGCTTTGCAAAATGTCATTTCCCATTCATTTTTTGTTAAATGTTTGACTTCCTGACATCTCCATTTTCAGAGGCTGCAATTTGGGTTTGATCTCTGCTCAAAACCACGGTTTAAATGAAGGGCTTTAAATTATTGAAATTGCAGGAGGAAAGCATTTTATATTCTCTTTAGGCATGTGTTCAACTGAACCTGTATCAGGTTTAGAAGGGAAGCATCTGGACACAAATGAAGTGACCCTCCTAAGTGTGTGCAATTCACTGCTGGCAGAAATAGCCAAGGTACATTTGGGGGAAGCTGGGGGGGTTTATGTGCTAGAATTAACAATAATCTTCTATCATACTGGATACCTTGATATTTATTGCCTCTTCAGCTTTTCTGATATTTGTAATTTTTTTAAAATTATTTTTTTAAACTTCAGAAGAGCTTGCTTATGCTTCTTCTGAACTGTCAGCAGTCTTTGATGTGGGGTAACTGCTCTAAAATCCAACTGCCTGGCTGGCTACAGCTGAGCTCGATAATCCTGGAGCAGGAAACAGATGGTGGTAGATGTCAGGTTGTAGAATCATCCAATTTTTTAGCTTGGAAATGACCTCCAAGAATGAGTCCAACCATTTCCCAGTACTGCCAATGCCACCAGTAACCCATGTCCCCAAGTGCCACATCCCCATGGCTTTAGGGGTAGTTACTCCACCACTGCCTTGGGTAGCCTGGTCCAATGCCTGACAACTCTTCCAGTGAAGGATTTTTTTTTTTCTGCTATCCAATCTAAACCTCCTCTGGTGCAACTTGAGGCTGTTTCCTCTTGTCCTGGTGCTTGTTAATTGGGAGGAGAGCCTGACCCCACCTGGCTCCAGCCTCTTCTCAGGGAGTTAAAGAGAGTGAGAAAGTTCCCCCTGAGCCTCCTTTTCTCCAGGCTGAGCCCCCCCAGCTCCCTCAGCTGTTTCTCATCGCTCTTGTGCTCCAGAGCCTTCCCCAGCTCTGTTGTCCTTCTCTGGACATCTCTTACAGACATTTGTCTCCAAGGTGGGTTGACTCCACATTTTAAACTTTTCATTGGAGATTGTTTTGCACAGCTGGCCTGTTTGACCTGGCTCTTACACACAGCTCTTAGCAAACTCCCAATCACCTAATAAGCTTTATGAAGGCTCAAAATAGTCCTGTATCAAGTCTGATTAGGAACTGGAACTTCCTCTTTAAAGAGCAAGAGATTCAGAATTTAAGATTCACTTGGTCATTTTACCACATTGCAGCCCAGACTTGCAGACTGTTTGCCACTTGGCATTGGATGTTTTCACACAAAATCCTTCTTGAAACAGTAGAGTTTTCTAGCCCCACCTTTAGTAATGATGTCTTCCTGTGAGAAGCTTCTGTTTTGGACAAACTGGTGCTGCTGTACTGAAGGAGGAACTCCCACAAGACTGTGTTTAATTCTGGCTGGTCTGTTGGAGATGCCCAGGTCATGAAGAGTGTATTAACTCAGTAAAATTGGGAGTGGGGTTTATGTGTGGGGATGGAGAGGGAAGGTAGAGCTGTAGCTGTTCCCCCAGGTCGGACATTCTGTGGTGCTTTGATTCAATTCAAGGCAATTGCAGACATTCTGGTTGCCAGCCTCTCTTCCACAGCCCTGCTGAGACTCTTGCCTCGTGGCCTGTGGGCTGGCAACAATTTGGAAGCATTGGAGTCTTGTGAGCCCTCTTGCAAGAACAACACGGGCTCCTCAAAAGCTTTATGCTGGTGCTTTTTCTTCCCACTACCCCCACGGAAAAGCTGCCTGCTCATGAAATTTCATCCTTGAAGCTGTAAAACTCCCTCTATGGGAGCTGTGCTGAGATCTGCAGCCAGGTTAGAAGGCTCCACTGTATTTGTGAGTTTGTGTTTGCTGCAGGCTGAGCTGCTACGCCTTCCTGCGGGCCTGGAAATTCAAGCACACAAGTGAAAAAGGACCCTGGAGGATTTCCTGTGCCTGTGCTCATTGCCCAAGCAAGAAGGCTGTTCCAGACGGTTGTATCCTGCACAGCTCTCCTGAGATCTCATCATCTGGCAGGAGCCTGGGCCGGTGCTGCCACAAGGGCAGTGTGACAGCTCTGTCTCGAAAAGGAGGTGTGGAAGAAAGAGACTTTGGTGAAGATGAGCAGACCCTTTTCCCTCAAACTTTCATTGTGAAGGGGTGTTCTGTGACCAGCACAGGGTTAAATGCAGTCAGCATGAGCTAGAGGTGAGTGCTCATCTTCCCTGTCAGCTGGGCTCTCAGCTTCCTAAATCTCTGTTTACTCTGAGCTAAGGCCCTGTTGCGAAATGGTGTTGGAAACAAGGAGAGAGTTTGTTGCTGGCTTTCCCTGGGGGCTGGAGCAGAGGCTCAGCTCTGCCCTGCCAGGCCCCTCCTGTCTGTGCAGAGCTCTCCTTGCTCTCCTGCCTCTGTTGTGTTTGTATCCTGGTGACACCGCTTGTGCTCAGGTGCAGAGAACTCCCTGCGGTCCCTGGAGCTCTGGGAAGCATGAACAAAACTCATCCCCAGGTACAGTCCTGCAGAAAAATCCTACGTACAGCTGTTCCCTGAGGTACATGTGCTCTTGACAGAGCTGCTTGCCTGACCTCTTTTTCACTGCTTTCTCTGAGATTTTGAGTTGTTTCTACTTAGCTTGATTCAAAAGAGTTGATATAAAGCGCTGGACTTGGTTAGCGTTTGTTTTACAAATGGGTAATTAAGGTTTAAAAGGTGATTGATTGTTTTGGGAATTAAACTGGGCCATGTTTTTACCGAGGCAATTTTTGCTTTTATGTAGCAACAATGGAGTACATGATGTATTCCTGGTGTGAGAACTAGAAGGGTGAAGTTTGTGTGGCTCTGCCATTCTGTAAATCCCTTTTATCCCTTTTCTTCTAGAGAAACGGTGATGTAGCTACTTTTGGTTCAACAGAGTCCTCTGGAAAGAGAGGTAATGAATAAAATGCAGAGTTCTATTATTAAAGTATAAATCAATTGAAGCTATCAATGTAATATAAAATACAACCACTATTTATAGTCCGTTTGGACTGATTTTCCCTCTTTCCTGTGTAGTAAAATGTCCAGACTATAAAATTAATAAACTTCAGCTGTTCTGTGTTGGCCTGGAGCTGGCAGTTGTGTGTATAGTGGTATGATAGGTGATCCTTGTCTGTCACAGAAAGGCTCCTAATGAGCTTGCTGTGGCCTTTCCAAATGTCTTATTAAGACATTTGCCAAACTGCAGCAAATTTTGCCCATGCTCTGAAGGACGAGATGAGATCAAACAGAACCAAACTTGTGGATCAGCTTGCAACATTTCATCACCACCATCATTTTATACTGAAGTCTGTTTGTAATTGTTGTGCGTTGTAGTCAGGGGTGTTTTGTAGACACAGACATGCTGCAATTCACCATGTTATAAAGATGATACAATTTCTCTTCCCAGCTGAAATCTTCTGTGTTTGGCTCCTGCTTGAGTGTAACAGGGGGAGGTTGCTGGAATCAACCAGCTTTGTTGAGCAAAGGCTGTGCCTTCCCTTGAGTTTGAGCACTCAAACAACTAAGTAAACACAAAGCACAGCTAAGACAAATTCTAGCTTAGAAGTTTTTAAGTTCCTGGAAGCTTTTAAAAATTCTAATTAAAGATGTGCCAAAGTCAATTATACAGGCAGGATTGTCTTTAGTGACTGGTTACATGTTTCTGAGATGACCAGATTAATGATTTTTTGCTATTGGTGTGGGAATATGAAGGAATGGAGGACAATACCCTGTTGGTTTAGAGGCACAGCTCCAGGTTCTGAGGTGAGGGCGGGTGCCTGGTGTCGCTCCTTCCTGTGCTACCATTGTGTTGAAGTGACTGGTTTGGCCTTTAGCTTCTGCACTTGGTTTGATTTATGTACCTGACTTTGTGAGAGCTGGAGTCCCTGGAAGGTCGCTGTGCCCTGGAGATGTCATTAGGGAGGGGAAGGGCAGCTCTTCAGTTCCTTTTCACCATTTTGTGCTGATAATCCAGCCTCATTCGGCAGGATTGTAAATCCTGGTCAGGGCAGAAAGCCTGAAGTGCTGTAAAATGAAATCTCACCTCTTGGGGAGTTTTGTTGTGGGCTCTGGGAGGGCACCTTCCCCAGCCTGCCCTGTGTTTCGGTGTCACTGCTGTCCCACAGGGTTGGGCAGGGCTCAGCCTTCATCCTTCTGCATCCGAGTCCACAGACTGAGCTGAGATGTGGTGTTTGTGTTTGTTCTGCACAAACTCTTCCACACTGCAAGCAGCAAAATTCCCCATGATGAGATGTTTAATGTTGGAGTTTGGCTCTTTAAACTCAACTATCAACCCCTAACCCCCAGCAGCCCCCACCAGTCTCATATGCAGAGAGCCCAGAACATCAGCCTCGTGTCCCCTCACTGTTCCCCTCTGAAACACCCCAGACCCTTCCTCAGGCCCTCACCTGTCTCTCTTGCCTCCCTCAGGCTGCTGCCGTCAGTGTGGTGCCCGCCCTGGCTGCACTCAGAGAAGTCTCTGCATCTGTGTCCTGGCCCTGCTCCTCCTGGCGGCCGCCCTGGCCTCGGGGCTGGCACTGGCGCTCCTGCCACGGCCACCAGGTATCCCAACAGGGTTGGTTTTTTTTTGGTAAGGGAGGCAGAAATGCTGCTGCATGAGCACAGCCCTGGTGTCCATCGCTGTGTGATTGATTGTCCTCCAGTACAGACCAGGAAGAAGGAAAGGGACGAGCAGGGTGGTGGTGGCTGGACCAGCTTTGCTCAGCCCAAAGGGCCACCAGCCTTTCCCTGGCTCTGCTGTCCTGCTCCAGAGGGCTGGGATAACTCTGGGTAGCACTGTCAGACTTGAGACTACTGGTATGGTTTACAGACTCTGCCATGAACCTGCCAGAAATTAATCCTGGCCCCTGGTTATTTCCAGAACAAAAAATTCATTTCAGAAACCCCCCCTTTACTCCCCTTGATCTGTTCCTCATACCACAAAAATGCTGGAAAATAAAGGTTTTTCTTGCTTTCCCCTCAGTGAACCGCCTCTGCACAGCCCCTAATAACAAGACAGGCTTCTTGTGTGACGACAGAGTGACCTGTGTCCCAGCCAGCTGGGTCTGTGACGGGGTCAGCAACTGCAGGAACGGAGAGGATGAGCAGGAGCAGCTCTGTGGTGAGTGGTTTTGTTGTGAGCATCCCCCCTGTGCTGGTCTTCCAGTGTGAAACAGCAGCCAGGGTTCCTCTAACCCTGCTCCCTGCTTCTGGCTGCCTACATGAGCAGATAAGCCAGGCAGATGCTGAGAGATAGCACTGCCCAAAACCTAGCAGGAATGCCAGGAATTAAATACTCCAAGCTCATCTGATCTTCCTAGGGCTTTGATTTCCTCCATCAGTGAAGCTGTATGCCTACACGGGTAATTTATTGTTCAGTCACAAACTAAATAAAGCAATAACGTGGGGAAGATTTCCTGTGTCCCATCACAGAGCTTCCCCACTTGTTCATGTTCATTTGACAGTGCAGGGGAAGTGTCCTGGCAGCAGCCTTTGGTGTGTGCCATCCTGTTTTAGCCGGTCCATCCATGCCTGGGGGAGCTAAGCACGTCCTGTGTGTGTGCCCTTGCAGGTGATCTGCCCCACAGCCTCCCAGGACACCTGGTTTTCTACTGCAGCAACCCCAGATCCTGGGTTTATGCAGACCAGAGGTGTAACGGCCTGAACGACTGCGGGGACTGCTCTGATGAGACGTGGAGCTGTAAGTCTGTCTGCTGGCTCCTGTCTTTCCTGCTGAGGGATTGCAACAGGCTGTACAGGTGTGATGCTCCTGGATGCTGCTGGAAATGCCTGGAGGCCGGCATCCACCCCTGAAACACCAAATAGCTGGGGTAGAGGGTGAGGATGAACCATGCAGGCTCAGTCCCCGTGGCTGCAGAGGCTTCTGCATCAAACCCTGGTAGCAGCTGAGAGAGGAAAGGCTCTGTGCTTTCCTTTAAGTCCCAAAAATTGCTCTTGCTCTGTGGCTTGCTGATCTGGAGCAGTTTTATTGGGATTTGTGGCTGTAGTAACCATTCAAACTGGCCTCTGGTAGCTGGTCAGCAGATGGATCTTCGAACTGAGTCTTGCTAAAATGAGCGGCAGAATTGTTCCTAAGTCACCCCCATGGTTTTGGGGAAATAAAAAAAGGAAAAAAAAGAAAAAAAATTAGTTAGTTGTTCCCCGCAGGATGGCCTCTTGGCCGTGAAGGTCATTGCAATGTCACACTCTGCTTGTCTCCCACACCTAGCACCAAGCCAGTGTCTGCTTTGGTGGGCTCACGGTCACAGGGCTGTCACCAGCGGCTTTGCTGCTGGGGAATGGAAGGATTTTATCCGTGTAAGGGAGGAGGGAGGGGATCAGTGCAGCAGAAGCATTTCAGTTCCCTGTTTTCTGTCCTTCCCAGTGGCCGCCTGTCCCCCGTGTGGGCAGGAGTGGTGGAGCTGCAGCCCTGTGCACTACGAGTTCTGCTCCTGCATCCCCAGGAGGCTGTGCCGGGACGGCATCCAGCACTGCCTGGGCTGGTCCGACGAGTTCGTCTGCACAGCCTGAATCCTGGCGCCCCTCCCTGCCGGGGACAGCACGGTGCTTCTTCCCACACGTCACCCTTGGAGCCTTGGGCTCCTGCCCTGCCACCCCTCGGGAAGCTCCAGCCCGGGCGGATTGTCCCCAGCAGCGCAGTGACACCGAGCAGGGACGGAAGGCGTGTGGCAGCTGCCAGGATTCTGCTGCCATGTGAAGGTGACACTTCCTTTGTGGGCAGCACTGACTCGATGCTGTGCTGGAGATGCTTCACCAGCCACTGCTGGCACAGCCCTGGGCCAGGGGTTTCTCCTCTACAGACCTGCTGGGGCCTCTGCAGGCAGCCACCTGAGGGACACTGAGGGACACTGCCCCGAGGAACGGGAGCTGTGAGGTGAGCACCCAACACACCTTCATAGTCCTGATCACACCCTGCTTGTGTTCAAACACATCTGCAGATGGTTTCAGCAGTGACTCTGAGGGCTCTGTGCTGATGCTCCTGGGACACTTCCTTGGGAATGCTGTGCTGGGTGTGACACCGTGGGGAGCTGCTGCTCAGGCCACCTCCTGCTCTCTTCTCAAACCATGAAGGCCAACACAGAGAGTGTAATGGCATGGAAAACCAGAGAAGTTTCAGGGTTTTGGGGGATAAATCATGTCCCTGTTCCCTGACAGCCAGGGCAGGGAACCAGCATGTACATAACCTGCTCTTCACTCAGGGCTGTGCAGTTTTGCAGCAGTGGGTTGGGAGCAGTCATGGAGCTGGGATTGGTCTCACTAAAGCTGTCAAAGAAAGGAGGAAAAAGAAGTCTCAGCCTTGGAGCAGAGGGCAGCAGAAAATCAAGTGCTGCTCCCAGGGTGGTGTTGGATGACACTGGATCTGTTTGCTGCTTGTTTTGTTCCTCAACCAGCAAGGTAGGATCAGGCAGCTAAACCTTCAAAGCAGTCCTCAGGATATAGGTGTGAACATGACACTGAAATTTAAGAAAGATGAGGTTTTCTCTGCTCCTTTGAAAATCTCATCTGTGTCTAAAACATTGAGAAAAACCCCACATTTACAGTGAATACTCTTAGTTTTCTAGGCCCAAAATAAACGTGTGGTGATCTTTTTCCCATTGCCACCCCAGGCCATGGATATTTAAAAATAAACCCCTGTTCACTCATTTCTTCTCTGTCCTGTGATCTGCAGCTCTGCCTGTCACTGTAACTCAGATCAATGGTGAATGTTGCTTCTAATTTGTCACTGGGATACAGCTGGAAATCTGAGACCTCTTTTTATAAATAGCTTTACATTATTGTGACTCACACTTCACCTGGAAGGAGATGGCAAAACTCTGCATGGGGGAATGTTAAAGCTGCTTTTACTCACCTGTCCCTCTCCAGGCTTGGCCAGGGTGCACAGTTTGTTTTCTCTGTGCCTGTAAAATGTTATCCCAGTGGAGTAAGGCTCGAACTAATCAGCTGTTAAAAAAAATGACCAAAAAACCTGGAATCCTCATGCTCAGCACAGAGCCCAGGTAACGGGATTGGTAAAATTAGGATTGGTAAAAAAATGTGCATCTCTCCGTGGTCAGATCAGCGTATCTCCAGTGGTGGGAGGGGTAGCCAAAAATTCCATGGTGGCAATTGCACCAGAAGCAGCTCAAGGGGGAAGATTGCCCATCTTCCTCCCCACTGAGCCACTGTTTAGAGTCACAATTTGTGCCATTATTTGTCTCAGCAGAGAGCTGATGTAGTTGTCAGGGGAAGGTATTAATAGCCTCGAGCTTCTGGGAAGAGAAAGCAGGATTTGAATGCAAGTGTGCCTGTTTTGTTTGTGTGTAGTCCTTTTTTTGAGGAAAATTCAGAAGTAAGGAAAAGACAAAGGGGTCTTTTGAGCTGAAGTTCATTTTCTTGGCCTCTTCATGGTCTCCAAGGATGTGCTACTTTTCTTGGTGATTAATTATGGTACACAACAGTGTCAAAGGAGGATACCCTGTGAAGAAGCACTAGCTGGGGAAACCTGGAGCAATTCCTTGGCCTCGTGAGGCCTAAGGGGACAATGATGAGCACTGTGCACCTCAGCCAGTTTTAAGGAAACAGGGCAGGAATTCAGTGTTGGGTGACCTGCAGCATTACAGCTGAACACAGAACAGGTCTGAGTGTCCAGGTGATTTACAGCTGATCTGCATAATTAATATTTGAATTATAAATACCCCTCAATGTTTTCAGACGGAGAAGCAGAGTTAGTGTACTGCAGGCACACTGCAAATGGGTTTCAAAACACAGAATGATCTCAAATGCAGTGAATTTGCTTGTAAGGCAGAATCTATTACAACTGCAGAGCAAAATCTCTACAGTAACCTCATCCCAGCTCTCATTTCCTGGGCTAAAATGAGAAAGAAAGGGGATTTGTGTTCCACTTTGGGTGTCTGCAATGGCTGCTGGGGAGGTGTTAATGCCTCTGCCTCCCTTCCCAGAGATCTGTGCTTATCCTTTGTGCTCCCCCCTCTGCCACAGCCCCATCAGCACAACCTGGTGCTTTCAAGCTGAGATTTCTGTTCTAGCAGCACTGTAAACATCCCATGGCACTTGATAAGCCCAGTGCAGCCTCATTTCTGATGAGCTGCAGTGATTTGTGTCCTGCCCCTCCAGAGGCAGGAGTGGAGCAGGGACAGGACCAGCTGTTTTGGTGAAAAATACATTAATCAGAAGAGTTAGTTAAGGATGACAACAAAAACTTTATTTGAAAAAATTATTATGTATTGAAAATATACAGTAGCATTACCAACCTTCCTGTGTCTATCCCTCCCCCAGCACAGGTTACCTCACAGGCATGGCACAGCAACCAGATTGAACTGCACTTGTCTCCTTTGTCCCTCCCTCTCAGTGTGTCCAAATCCTGTCATCAGCAAGAGAACAACAAACAAAAGACCCACTTCTTTCTGACTCAGTAGGTATTTAACAAATCCCAGTCCTCCACAGTGAGGCACAGATGCTTCTGTTTGGAAGTCCTTTCTCTCTCTTGTTCAGCCAAAGCTCTTTTTTTGCTGTTCTGTAATTCGTGGCTGCCTGCAACCTCCTTTTTCAAAGGTAAATGGCAACTTTGAACGTTTTCCTTATAGAACTGCAAGTTTCCAGATGCTTTAGTTTCTGGCTCCACCAGTGTGCATTTGACGACTTCCTCTATTCTGTGGGTCTTGCCATCTATATGCAAAAAAAATCAAGTTTAGATTTTGGGAAAAACAGAATTATGCTGTAAAATGCATAACTTTGTGGTACAAATTGTTTTGGCCAAACCCACTTGGAGATGTGCAGTGGGAAAAACACCATTTATATTTTGGACTCAGAATTTTAAGGGAAAAACTCAGTTGTTATATGTACTGTACTTCAATTATCCAGCAATCTAACAAATGAAAAATCTCAGGTACTTTGTAATGCAGTTACACAAAGGGCTGAAATTGCACACCTGAGATGCTATTTGTACTGCAACCCCAAAAAGTAGGGAAATACTCCCTGTAGAAAAGAAAATAAATGAACTGTGTGGTGTCCATGCAGTTACGTACAGAAGTGAAGAGCTGCTACTCTGGATCTCAAGTTGTCCTGGGGCTTCATGGCCTCCATAACTGCCTGCTCCCACTGCAGAACTGTCTGAGAGAACAGATGAGCAGTTAAAATGTGTCCTGTAAAATTTACAGAAACATCACTGGAAACAACTCCATCCCTTGTTCTTTCCTATTCAGTGATTTTGCATTCTATAAGGCAAATTTTTAGAGAGTAAAACAGGTTTAACTCCCTTTACCTGTTCTGCCCATCCCTCTGTTTTGCAGTTACTGTGATCAAATTCTTTCAGAGGCACTTTGGAGTGAACCAGGCCTATCTTCATTTGGAGCCGCTTTATGACAGCATCAACATCCTGGGAAAACAGAAAATAAAGCAGTCAGAGGGCAAGAACTCTTATTACACTTTTCCAGTAAGCTTTTTCTGATGATTTTTACCTTGAGACCTGTCCCAGAAATGTCCAGACAATTCAATTTCTTGAAAGAAAGAAGGTATCCAATTCCCACATCTGTGATTTTAGGGTTACCTGTAAGGCCAAGTAAAGTTAACTACATTGGATATGGAAAAAGTTCATCAAAATACCAAGTATTTGTTCCAAAAGCTAATACAGGGACAAGACTGACTTTTCCCCCTCTAATTATCAAAATAGAAATATTTACAATACCAATTCTCAAACGACTAAAAAATATTTATGTAAGTAGCAAATGCCTGAGACTTCAGGTCTGCATTGTGCCTTCTGGGAGGTTGCTGGTGAAATGTGGGGTTGAGCACTTGGCTCTTGGGAATCAACAAATTAATTGTATTCCTTCCGTGCTAAAGAGGATAAACTCTTTATCAGAAGGGACACAGGTTCTTTCTGTTGTGAAACCATGGAGCACTTACAGGACAGGTCCAGCACCAGCAGATTCTCCAGGCCCTTTTTCAGCACACGGACGGGCGCCGTCATCCTGCGCAGGCCGGCGTCTGACAGGGAGTTGTCCTTCAGGAGAAGCCTTTTCACACTGGCAGGAGAGATACAAACATGCAGTTTGTGGGCATAATTTCTGACACTTCTGCAAAATGTCCTAAAACTCTGTGTCAGAAGGGTCATCCTGAGCCAGCCCCTCCAGGCTCACTGTAAAGAGCAGTGAGAAAGGAGCCTGGGTTAGCAGGACTAACAAATATCTTTGTATTTCCCTGCTAGCTCAACAGAAGCACTGCTTGAGCAGCCATTCCCACAGCTCCAGTGACAAATTGATCCTAGAGCCAAACATTTGCCAACAGAGACAATAAGCTTCTTTATAGCCTGAAGTTCTTTGTACCAAGGCTGCCAAACTGAAATGCACTCAAAACTAAGAAAAAAATGCTTGGCAGAAGGAGAGAGGGCAGATTCGATAAGTGACGCAGCAATGGTTTTAAGAAAATAATGAGGTATTATAACACAGATTAACAAAACTCAAGAAAAAGCATCACATTAAAGTGCTCTCTTCAGAGCACTGCAAGGCAAAACCTTGATGCAAAATGCACCAAAATCTTACAGCAACATAATATCCTTAATTAGCAAGCATCCTATTACTTCCAAAATTATCTACGTTGTCATTCTTTGGTACCAAACAAAATTACATTTACTGCTTTGAGATGTTGACTAATCAAATATTCAGCCTCCTGCTTGCAGAGATCTTCATCTAGAACACTTGTTTGGTTAAATTTTGGCTGATAAAGTTCCACCTTAAAAATAGGAAATGTAAAACTGTTTCAAATGTTGAAAGATGCATTTTTTTACCCAGACAATGAAAATTATAAAAAGTTGATATAAAACATGAGACAGTAAATGATTTTGTCTATTTTTAGTACTTTTTATGATTTAACATGTGTTTTGTGTACAATAAATTCTGTATTTTGTTTACCTACAGAAGAGGTTTTACGAACAACCAAAATCTTCAGCCTTACATTCTGCAGACTGTGAAACCTCCTTTTAAAGTCTCAGCCTGATTCTTTGAACTGCTCAGTGGTAGGAAAGAAAGTGTCATTTTTAGCTCAAGGAATTGGTACCTAGACAGGGCCTCTTTGGTGAGGTGTTCCAGCAGCTCATGTTCATCTCCAAGTTTGCAGCAGGAGAGATCCAAACACGTCAGCTCCCGGAAAGACTTAATTTCTTCAAGCTTTTCAGAGATAACCAGGTATCTGTGAAGCCAAAAAAAAAGAAAAAAAAAAAGAGAAACCCTCAGTGCTCAGGCATGTAAGGAGGTGTCTACATCCCCGAGTGTCATAAGCACAATGCACTAATTTCTGCTAAGTACCCATGTGAAAATTGACAGAAATTACCCAGCTGCACCAAGTATCTCTTGATGTGCAGCTGGCACACAACATGTCTGAATTCCCAGTCTTCTCCTTAAATCACTGCCATGGTTTGGATTTGATGCAAAATATTGGACGAACAAGACTTCAGCTTGCAAATATTGCTGTTAGGAGCTTCTTTACAGATTATTGCTGTATTGTTTCAGAATAATGCAAAATATCTCAGTTTATTGTGAGTCAGCTTCAGAAACTGGGAAGGGGACAGACAAACCCACATTCATCCAGGTTTAAAATCCACCTCAAATGTGGATTTTAAACAGCACAGGATAGCTTGTCAGTGGCAAAATTTTACTTTTTATATATGTCAATACTTGACTAGAGGTAAAAGTCCAGGACTAGCCAGAGCTGTGGCTACACCCTGGGCAGCAGTTATGCAGTGGGGCTTTTTTTTTTTTTTTAGCTGTGCTGGTTCCCTGGTCTGATTCACTCAGCAGCCACACAAACATCTGTGCTGGAGCTATTCAGTAGGAGGTTTAGAGATGGGAACAAACCACTGAAGAATGGCAGGCATGAGTATGCAGTAATGAGCACGTAGCCCTCAGTGCCTCCCCTGCAGTCACCTCTTGCTGTCCCTGTGGCAAGGCAAGCTCCAAATTCACTGATCTCTCCTGAATTTACCTCGTATTCCCCACGGCAGGACACACCCTGAGGTCAGCATCTTCACTGCATAAATTGGGGGTGATTATTACTTTGATCCCTCCAGGAACATCTCTTTGGGGACCTTAATATCCTCCCAGAGTAATTTCACCCATCAAACCACCCCTCACACCCCTTTCCTGTGCAATTTGGCTCTGCAAAAAGCAAAACATTCAGTCAGAGCACAAGCCAGTTCTTGAGAGAAATTATTAGCTCAGGGGGGTTCTGGAGAGGAGAGTGGGCTCTTTTGGAAATAAAATTCATCAGAAAATGCCTTAATGCCTTACTTCCTGGATTTCAAAGACTTGATACTTAACTCAGCTTTCTATAATGGCAAAAGATGCCAGAAGTAGCTTAATTTCTAAATTAAGTCCATAAAATTATCTGTTCTAGAGATAAAAAGGGAGTAGGTTTAAAGGATAAAACAAAGGATAATTGACTTCTACTCAAACATTCCTACTGTGCTCAGAACACCCTTGGCACTTCAGATGAATATGCCAGTACTTTGATTTTAAACTGGATAAACCATCCCTTTTTCAAGTGTGGAGATGGAAGAGACGGGTTCTATTACTGGGAAAGACTTCAGTAGGAGCAAGGCTTTAAAAACATAATCCAGTTTTAAACTTGGCAAGACTCTTTCAGTGAAAGATGTGGGCTTTGAGAAGATGGAAAAAAATAGTGCTGGACTGTAATCAGGACCTTGTTAAAGTACATTCAATATGGGGATGGCAACAACAATAAATTAAGGTAAAACGTGCCTGATCTCAAAGCCTGCAACTTACCCACAAGTCTGTATCTTCTTCTGAGCCCCCAAAATGAGACATGACAGCAAGCTTATAGTTAGTAAACCCAAACAATTTGCAAGGGTGTATTTTATCTGTACAGTCAGCTAAGTGTATAGAAAAGCTCTTAATCTGCAATTACAGAAACATCCCATGAAATGCCTGAGAAGGCACTAAGCACATGGATTTCCACGGAAGTGCTGATTATTATTGTTAAAAAATAGTTGCAGGTTTAATTCTCCACACAAGATCCCCCGTTGGTTAAAACAGATGTAGTCTGTCACCTCTATTTGTATCTTAAAATGAAACCTGCAGCTGCACTTGTAGGAAAGGGACGGGACAAAAGGCAGCAAGCACAAAAACCAGATAAGGCTCAGGGCATTTCATTACAATTAGGTGGTGTTATAAGCCAAAAATTTATTTTTATTTAATTTAATTTAGGGGAAGCTTGAAGTGTGCTAGCAGAAAGCTCCAGCAGATGCCAAGATTTGTCAGGGGACACACTTACCTGTTCCGCAAGCACAGTGAGCACAACACCAAACTGCCATAGGCTTCAGTGAACTTCTGCAGAGCTCTCAGTCCTGTCACTGGCTCCGTGAACTTCTGTCTTGCTTCTGCTGCTGAAAAGAGCTTTTCAGCAATCTGCTCTGGGAAACCAATCAACGAGTCAATGTGATCAACACTGTCAGAAATGTAACCCAGCACTAGGCTGAAGAGGGACTTGGCCGAGTAGCGGAGGTTCCCCTCCTTAGTGTATGTGAAGATGAAATGATCAGTCCTCTGCCTCCTTGCCCTATCGTCCTCCCTGTTCATGCAAAGCTCCACCGAAAAACTTCTGGAAAACAGACTAAAAGGTCTTGCTTTGGGAGTGACATTCTGTACACCGCCTGCACCCTGATTTACCACGTGCAGCTTCCCATTTTCACGCACGTATATTGGCCCAGAATCCAAATGGCGTTCTGAGTGGAGACAGTACGACATTCCCCTCGACCAGCTCTGCAAAAACAAATCAGAGTCAGGTGAAGAACAGCCACAGAGGAAAACACGACCTAGGGAAGGCCCTAAAACTGGCAGCACCCCTTAGAGCCCTGAGCATGGCCACGTAGCCCTGCGGTGCAAGGAGGGCAGGCTGCGTGGAGCAGGGGGGTGAGCTCTCTGCCACAAAACCACACACCCCATCCAGTGGGAACTGGAGCCCGGGCTGGCTGACAGGCCCGGGATGGATCCCAGGCCCGGGATGGAGACAGGGGGGGCTGAAAAGGGGCTGAGGTTGAGTGGGAAGTGCCCCCACAACCAGGCCTGGCTGTTGCAGGCAGGAGCAGGAGAAGGAGGAGGAAGAAGAGGAGGAGGGCACATGCCTGACTGCAGCTAGGCAATGGAGCCTGCTAGAACCTCCTTCCCTGGGAAGGTGGGCATCTCCCGGTGCCCCTTCCCCAGCCGGGGGAGCTCTGGTTCGTGAGCGGGGTCCTGCGGGGAGCAGGAGAGCTCAGAGCTGCCATGGCGAGGGGCAGGACAGGGACGAGCTCTCAGCTCCTGCCCTGAGGGGCTGGGGATCAGGCCCTGCCCGAGGGGCCGGGGGTACCGAAGCGATGGGGAGGCGGCTGAGAAGGGATCGGGTCCCACCCGGAGCGGGGTCAGGCGCTAAGCTGGGAAGGGTCTGTGAAGGGATCGGGTTGTGCCCGAGGGTGAGCGCGCCGTGAGCGGGCACAGCCCCGAGGGGCGCCAGGGGAGGGGGCACAAGGGCAGGGGCACAAGGGCAGGGGCAGAAGGGGAAGGGGCACAAGGGGAGGGGGCACAAGGGGAGAGGGCACAAGGGGAGAGGG
>VXBU01004543.1:1253172-1268648 GCA_013400315.1 Bombycilla garrulus | reverse complement strand
CGGAGCTCGGCGGGGGCCGCCGTGGTCCTGGCCACGTCCAGCGACGCCGAGCACCCCGCCGAGAGCGTGGCGGACGGGTGAGGGCCGGGCGCGGGCGGCGGGAGCGGCTCCTCCCGCACGGAGCAGCCGGGGCTGGCCCGGGCTCGGCCCTTCGCCTTCACGCCGGAGCCGCCGCAGGGTGGAACTGCTCGGGGCTCACCGCCATTGCGCGCTCCTGTGTGGGGCCGCCGGGGTACAGAGCCTGCCCGGCGAGGTGTAAATACCTCCGGAGAGCTGCTCCGTCCTTATACAGGCACTGCTGAAAGTACCCAAATAAAAATACCTCCGCCTTCCTTTTCCCCCTTTGACTCCTCCTTTTCGTCCCTCTCCTTCTCCTCCTCACCGTCCCCCTGTTTTTCCACCCCTCTTCTTTCCCTTTTCCTTTCCCCTCCATATTTTTCTGTGATAAATTTCATTCAAGATGGTTATAGATGGAAAGCTGCAGTTGAGAGTTTTGTCCTATTTCCTCTACAGAAGTTCCAAAACATTTTGGACGACCACAGGCATGTTCCCACAGGAATTGATTATTCGTTTTCCCAAATGTGTAAAAATCAGCAAAGTCGCCATCGAGTGTTATTTGGGTAAGACTTCGTGTCTTGCAGTAGGTGATACGTGTTATTTAAAAATGTGTGTCTGTGCCTTAATGAAAATTCCCACAGTAGTGTCATACATGTCAGTATATATAGCCACTTTTAACAGATTTGTAAACATTTAATTTTGCATAAAGGTTCATTTTTACAAAGCAATTGTCCTTCATATCCACAATCCCCATAGCTTAGAGAAAAAATAAATTGGTTAATGCTCTGAAAGTGCTTTGTGCTTGTGAAGTGATGGAATAAATATCAGTATAAATTAAGAATGAGAACTTGTGTTGATATTTTGAATTTGTGTATGTTTTAGTGCGGACCTTAAGGATTGAAAGAAGCACATCTGAAGACCCTGTGGGTTTTGAACAGTGTGTTGAAAAAGGTAAGACTGAATTTGTGGGAACAATGTTGGTATTTTTCACTGAATCATTGTAACCCTTCATCTATTTGTTGAGTAAAGTGTAGCCTGATGATTATTTTATTAAACATTAATGTAACAGTCACATTTAAATGAATTTTGTTGATACTCCTGGTCGCTGCAGCAGTTCAGAGAGTAAAGTGCTGTATAAGGGCTAAAAGCACTACTTGTGCACTTTATGTTCCAAAAATTAAAAACAGGCTTACACAGTATAATAGAACGCCATTTCTGCATTGTTTGTTTTGGGGATTGGCTTTTTTTTAGTGCCTATTGGGTGACCTTTTATAACACTGTAATGAGTGGAACATATATATATATATATGTACACACACTGGGATATTGCAAAAAAGTATTCTCTTAAATCACCTGTAAAAATAAAAAAGGACAATGTCTATATGCAGTGTAAATTTATAGTCCTTATGTTGAACTCTGAGTCCTGTGAAAACTTCACAGCATTGCACATCATTTTTTGTTATTTGCCTTAAAATATGTTTTCTAGATTTGCAGCACAGAGAAGGACAACTCCAAATGGAAGAATTTCCAGTGAGTATTTACAGTGTACACCAGTAGTGGTTCATGAAATGGGATGTCTGCACTAAGTGGGGAAAAAACATAAAAAAACTAAACATGTCTTTATTTACAATTATTGCTCAGTTGGTGTTAAAGAGAGGAATTTGTAGATTGTGGTGTGAAATTGCACTTCCCAGCTGCTTCTCTGTAGATTATGCTATGAAATTGCACCTGCCTGGTGCTCCTAACGAGGTGCAAGGGCCCTTTCCAGAAGTGTGGCAATCTTCCCTCCATCAATTGCTGCCTTTAAGGCTGCAGAATTCAGGAGGTGATGGGATTTTTATTTTTTTTTTGAGTTGCAGGTCAAAGAACTTCATTTACATGCAACTCAAAGACAGACACTGAAATCTCCAGATCCTTGTGTTTAACAAACTTCTGCAAATGTGTTTTGGTAGTTTTGTTGCTACGGAGAATGCAATAACATTCTTTTTGTTCCTTCTGCAGCTTCCTGAGTTCCAAGCCACTTACTTGCGTTTCATCATCAAATCTGCCTTTGATCATTTTGTGTCAGTGCACCGGGTGATGGCAGAGGGCACGGCAGAGAGCACTTGAGCCCAGCTTAAATTTGGGCCTCCATTTTATTTTTTTATAAGGAAGCTACATTTAGCTAGCTACACTGCAGAGAATGTTTATTATTAGACCCTTGTATTAAAGTGGTTTTTGAAGGTATGGTTGTGGTATGTATTCCCTGCTGGTTTAATGTATGGAATAGAATAGGAGAATATAGAATCATTTAGGTTGGAAAAAACTTTTAAGATCATCAAGTCCAGCCATTACACAGTGCTGTTAATTGCAGTAACAGCTTTCTCATTTTGTAACCTAAACTGTCAGCCTAGAACACCTGAGCATAACTGAGTCCATTTAAGGTAGTGTGTTTATATCAGGCTTGCATAATACATTAATTAAAACTCAAAATTCCTGTAAAATGTTTCCCTTGCACTCTGAGTTGAGTTAAAAAAAGTGTGAGCTACTTAAGTGGGATGGATTACTTCCTACTGTCAAACAAGTCCTTCAGAAGTCCTTACATTGGTAACTTTATGATCAGCTCAAACTCAGAGATTATTAGAATGAATATAAATGTCTGCTAATGCTTAGCTATAACCAGGGGGAGAGAGGCAGGGCAGGAAGGGAAGTAATCCGAAGCCAAATGAAGTGCTTTGATAGACTTTTAATAACTGTAGATCAATCCCTTGTTTTTATAAGTATTTTCTAGAATCAGGTCACAGCCGCCAGTGCTTTATGCTGGGACCATCATAACAAATACTCATGGAAACAGGTGTTGATAGGGATTGTCTTGCTCAGAAGCCTCCTGAAGTCAGTGAAAGGGAACATTTCATACAAGTGCAATGTGTATAGTAATGTGACATCAGTTGCTTTGCATGCCAGTGGACTCTTGGAAATGTCACCACCCTGAAGTTTATACTGCAGGATATTCCTTACAAGTGTAAGTGTTGGGATCCAGAGCTCAATGGACTCAGCTCCCACAGTACTGTGTGTGGTATAAGAGTAGTAAGTTACTACAGAACAGAAGTTGGTGTTGTAGGGATGGCACCTGAAAGCTTCCAGACAAACATAATGAACCTCATTCCAGATGTTCCTTACATGCACAAACAACATTCTTTTCTTCTTGTCTCTGTGGCTGGTTTTAATTTTTTTTTCTTTTGTTCCTTAGACTTAGGTCTGTGACAAATTATTCTTGAACTTCTCTATCCAAATAATTTTTAGTTCGAAGTCCTCTTTTTTTTCTATTTCAGTTTTTCCAGGATGGCACGTATTTCCTGGGGCTGGTAACTCCAAGGCCCCGGTCCTCCCTGCAAAGGCAATAAAATGACACAGTGATGCTCAAGCAGACAGAGCAGAAATCCTTCAGAGCACAGTAGCTGCACCAGAACTGTGGGCAGGTGTGCCTTGGGCTCCCTTCCCACTGGAGCCATCCGTGGGAGGTGATTATGCACTGGTTACACCCTGCTGTGTCCCTGGGACAGAGCCAATGTCTGGATCCTGGAGGTGGGAAGTGTTCCTGGATCTCACAGCTTAGATGTATGTCAGGTTACTAGTGAGCCCAAAGATAAATATTTGAGCAAGACTGATGTACATCAAATATGTACATTATAAAGGCCCGGACTGGTTTTGCTGCATGTTCATTTCTCTTATGTTTTAAAGTGCATTTACAGTGCATTGTGAAATGTTTAGCTCTCAAACAGAATGAAATACTGACTCTGAAATGTAAAGCAGTCTCAAGTTACCTTGAAATTTAAAAATCTGTGTATGCTGTGCTCATTGCTACTGATATTTTTTACCTTGTAGATGACCTTCCCTCCTTGAAGCAGGTAGAGTCGATCTGGCAGCGCAGCGTATTTTGAACTGCTGAGGTTTTCCATGGTGTCTAAAACCACTGGACATAGAGGGTGATTTTTCTCAAGAACTTGTGCTGCAATTTTTCGATCTTCAAGGCTTCTGTGATTTTTAATAACGACATTGTTTTTAAAAGCCCATCCATCTAAAACAAATGAGGAAGGGATTTAGGAATGAAGGTTTTGAGTAAGTGCAAGGGTGGACATGTACTGTGTGTCATATCCCAGAACTAGTTTAAAAGAATACCTAACATCAAAACCTGCCATAAAATGAAAGCCCCCCTCAAACTATGGCAGCACTAGAGCTTTCCAGTAAGTGGTCCCAATATCTGTTTTTTTTTCATTTAATTTCATTAAACCATATTTTCTTCTTGCCCTGGATTCAGAAATATTTGATGGATTTTAGCTGAAATTTTCCCACTTAAATGGACCCTAGAAAGACACCAGGTGGGGAACGTGTATTTTAGTTGGGTAAGGTTTGTCAGTGTTGTTCATTTTGCTTGCTTATACTCATTAACCCTGTAAACCAAAATTACAGGTCTGTGGGAAGCGAAATGTGAGCCAGGACACACCTTTGTTTTTTCAGAACTATGCAAACAAACATTTGCACACAACTCTTCCCACTAAAGTAGAAACTAGTAAAAGGGTTTGATGACTTAGTCATTATCTGCTTCTCAGTTGCTGAAAAGGACATATTGCTAGAAAACTATAAATGTTAGGTTTTAGGAAAACATTTAATCCTGGGATAAAACCAGTGCCAATGTGTTACTTAGAATCCAGTGTAGATAAACAAGTGTGGTTTGTTTGCTTGCTAAATTTGTCAAATTGGACTCTGCATCCTGTTCTTGGAAAATGTTAAAAACTAATTATTTTTTTCTGTTAACACACAACACATACTATACACTTAACTTTTGTTCTATGAAATGTCTTATCTTTTTCTTTCCAAAAGGAGCTGTACTAACACTGAGAGGCAATTTTTTAAAGATACAATTCTGTCACTCACATGAGTAACTCAGTGTAAAGTCAGGAGTGTAAGTAGAATCTTAGGAGAATTAGGGGTACAAACTCATGCCCAGATGTGGTGTTGCCACTTGATCTGAAGATTTCCCTCCTGTTTGCAGCCCCCTCCTTTGCTAGCACACCTTTTTTTTCCCCCTAAAGGAAGTGACTCATTTGAAGCTGTGGTTGGCATCACTGTGGTGTTTGTACTGTACCTTCTGCATGAGCTTCCTCAATGTAGATGATAAGGAAATCTGCTACTGAGCTGAAATCTTTGACGAGCTTGTTGAACTCATCAAATTTCAGCATAAAATTAGGTCATGTGCAACTTCCAAAACTCAGGATTAATGGTCGGTTATCTGGGGAAAAAAAATTTTGTGGTTAAACAAAGGGAGGAAGGACAGAATTAAATACACTGAACTGAGTCTCTAAGGCGGAGATTCTTGGACAACACTAAGGCACTTCATAAATGTCTCCTAGGTCAGTAAAATCAGCAGCAGAACCTCTGCATCTCTGCAAAGCAGGCATAAAGGTGTTTTTCCTAGCCTGGCTCTGACCTGTGCTGCATCCAGCAAGGAGTTTACCTGAGGGAACCCTGCCCAGTACAGGTAGGAGGCACCCTGCAGTCACAGCTTCTCTTTTCCTCATCTCAAGAGCCAATTCGCAAGTCACCGACATTTCTGGGATATGGAACTGATCTAAAATTGGTATCTCAGCCTCCCTGAGTTCCTTACTATGGAACAACTTCAAAAATACTAGACATGGCCTTCTGCAAGGTTATCCAGGGACAGTGCTTCAGGGGTGGGCATTGAGGACACAGTCCCAGTTCCTTTTCATGTCCAGATTTTTTTTAGATGTAAGCTATGGGGAAACTGCAGCCTTTTCAGTCATGCATCACAGGCTTTCATGTTTTCAATGTATTTCTGCAATCTCCTGTCCAAACAAAACTCTGGTTATATTTTATTATTGAACTAACCTTACACATGCAAAAGTATCTGCAGTTGCTTACAAATTAACACAGTATTGTGTTGGTGTTGGCATCTGCTTGCAAGGCCTTGATTTAAGAGAGCTTGCAGGATTTTTAAGCACCTCTTTTAGGTTATGCTAAATTCCATGACATTTATTCAAGATCTTTCTGGTGTGGCTTAACTTAAAAGCTGCTGCTGACATAGATCCACATCCTAAAGAATTAAATAACAGTGGCACCTTCCTGTGGATACTGTGTAGCTCTTCTCCAAATTTGCAGCCCATTTTCTACATAAATATCTATATATAATTAGGAATGTAGAGTGAGAGAAGGATGTAATCCCTCCCGTGGGGATGGAGGCTGCAGCTTAATGATTAATTCCACGTTCAGCCGAGATCTCAGTGGGAGGCAGCGGACAAAGTACAAAGCAGCTACTCCTGCTTTATTCCCAGCCACTTTGGATCTGGAAAAACCCACTGTGTGCTTTCTAGGCTTTAGGCTGGCTAAAGGAGCTGGTGTGGAATTTTTTCTATGGACAGGGAATGACAGCCAACACTCAGGAATTATCGCACAGGGTTCACTTCTGGGCCTTCTCTCCCTAAAACAAATTATTACCTTGGCTTTCAGCAAAAAGTGTTTCCAGGCAGAGCCAGCGCTTGCAAAAGCTCAGTAGCGTGAAGGGACAGCAAAGACAGGGTGATAAATGCAGGTTATTTTTGGAAATCAAGAAGCAGCTGGAGTAAATGTGCTGCATCTTCTCCAGCAGGTGAGCGCTGGGGGTCTGCACATGATGCACTCAGGTGCCAGCTGCCTGTCCCTGTTCCCTCAGCAGCATCTCCTCGTTTATGCTCTCAGCAAACCCAGCCCAGCTACGTGGCTCAGTTACTGACCTTTCATGAAGTCCAGGAGGTGACAAACTTCCCCACCCAGGGTCACCACTGGCGTGTTGGGAGCAGGGTGTCCCTCGTAGGCTTCATCCTCCAGCCTCTTCCACTTCACCTTCAGCACAAACTGAAAATACTTGAAGCTGAAAAAAGTCGGGCCCCAGTTTTCGTAGCAGAACTTTGGATTCTGGTTCATTCTGCTCTTTTCGCCCATCTTGAGGATGAATCTTTTCATGGCATTGGGGAACAGTACCATCAGTGTTTTGCCAACAATAACAGACAGAGTAAGCTGCAGAAGAATCAGGATTTTCTGTAGGAATACCCTGATGCCAGACATCGTGGTGGACAGGTCTGGCCACTCCTGATGGGAGCACAGTTCGAGGCAGGGGCAAAGGTAGAAGGTGAGGGGGAGGGAAAACGTTGACGTGACTGAGTTTCTGCCTTGCCTTGCCTTGCACACTATCCTGTCCCTGTGCTTCAGCCCCTGTGTGAGCAAGGATCCTGCCAGCCGTGCTCCCTCCAGCTGCAACCAAAGGCATCAGGTGCAGCCAGGCTGGGTGTTTTGCTCCCTGCAAAGCTGTGAGGCTTATCCACAAACGTGGTCCGTGTTTTACAAATGAGGGGAGATGGATCAGGGTGTTTTCCCTAAATCCTGGAGTAAAGACTAAGATGCTGATGCTGTGCGAACAGTGCCCTGTTCCTCCTGCTTTGGGGCTCTGCTGCACTCCAGGGCATTTTGGGGCTGAAGGATTTAAAATTTAAAAATGAAGGATTTAAAAGAAAAAATAATGTATATATACTCCAGTATATGTAATATCCAGCTAGTCCCCAGAACAGGAAGGACATTGATCTGTCGGACCAAGACCTCAAGAGGCCACCAAGATCAGAGGGATGGAGCAGTTCTGCCATGAAGAAGGGCTGGGAGAATTGGGATTGTTCAGCCTGGTTTTGTGGTGACCTAACTGTGTCCTTCCAGCGCATGAAGGGAGAGCAGACAGATGGAGAGAGGCTTGACAAGGGCCTGCAGTGCCAGAATAAGCAGGAACGGCTTCAACCCAACAGAGGGCAGGTTTAGATTAGGTGTGAAGAAGAAATTCTCTCCTGTGAGGGTGGTGAGGTGCTGGCACAGGGTGTTCAGAGAAGCTGTGGCTGCCCCTGGATCCCTGGGAGAGCCCGAGGCCAGGCTGGAGCAGCCCGATGTGATAAGAGGTGTCCCTGCCGTGGCAGGGGGTTGAAATGAGACGAGCTTAAATGTCCTTTCACACCCACACCATTGTGCGATTCTCTGATAAAACTCTCGGTTACCAAATCACGAGGTGTACGTTTATAACAGATGTACAAGCGCGCGATTATCCGCAGTATTCGTGCACGAACGGCCACAGACGGCACCCGCCGCCACACCTGACAGCCGCGCTCGGGCTGCCGCGGGCCCTTTAAGGGGGCGGGCGGGCGCGCACGCGGAAGCGCGGCGCGGGCTCTGATTGGTCGCTGCCAGGCGCGTCGCCGGCGGGGCTGTTGCGCCCCGAGGGGCGGGGGGCAGAGGGGCCCTGCGGCGCCGCTGATTGGCTGCGGCTGCGCGGCGGGCGCGGCGCCTTTAAGGCAGCGGGTGCGGGGCCGCGGCGGTGCGAGGTGAGGGTGAGAGTGAGGGGCTGCCCCGGGCCGGGACCCGGCCGGGCTGCGGGGACTCGGGGACTCGGGTTACGGCCACGGCAGCGCTGGCACAGGGCGGGGGCCGTCACCGTCACCCGTCCCAGCGCTGCCCCTGCTCTCTTGCAGGAGGGTCGAGCCCCGGGGAGCTGATCCTCGTCCAGGCGGATGAATGGCGACGGCGGACGACCTCAAATTCCAAGGTAAAGGCGATGTCACGGGTGCGGACGCGGGGCTGGGCCCCAGCTGGGGGAGCCGGCAGGCGCTGCGGGCTTTGGGAGCCTTTCTGAGCGTTCGCGGAGTAAAAACGTCCCGGGAGTTTTCCTCATGGGGTCAGGTATCTTGAATTTTCTGAGATGAAGTTGTGCTGCTGGTGAACTCAAAAATGTAACCGCTGACTGAAATTGTTAGCTGAAATTCTTTGTGGTAGCAAGTGACAGCTGGGAAGGAGCAGAGCTCCCTGTGACCCGCAAAAGGCCCCGGTTTCAGACTTCCTTGGTTCTTAGTTAAAAATGTCACGACAATTTTTGGAGAATAATAAAAAGTACCCATTTCCTCAGCGAGGCAGCTTCCCCCTCCCCTTGCAGAGAGACCTGCTGGCTCTCGGCTCGGGGCTGCTGGCAGGGCAGGAAGGCAGGTCCAGTGGTGCCAGTGTAACATCTGCAGGCAGACTGGCTGCAAAAAAAACCCAAAAAACCAGACTCACACGTTATTGAATGTTCAGCTTGATCTGTGTCAGTTTGGGCTTTAGGAAACAGATCATACCCAACATAGCTAAGCTAGTGGTTATCCTGTCTGTATTTATTTGAGCCATGAGAACAATTTTAGTGTCTTGATCATCACCTGTAATGTATTTATTTGCAGAATTTGACGATGCAGCTAATTTGCTGGCAGCAAATCCTGATGCCACCACCATAAGCATCGATGAGCCAGTGGAAATCCCCAAAAATCAGCACAGCCGCCTGCAGGAGCCAGGGAGGGAAGAGGATGATGAGTTACTGGGCACTGATGACTCCGATAAAACAGAGGTAATGCTCTCACCCCTGTGAGGAAGATGGAGAGGGACTTCTTACACGAGCATGTAGAGAACAGGACAAGAGGGAAACTAAAAGAGGAGAGGTTTAGATTGGATGTTAGGAAGAAATTCTCTCCTGTAGCGTGGTGAGGTGCTGGCTCAGGTTGCGCAGAGAAGCTGTGGCTGCCCCATCCCTGGAAGTGTTCAAGGCCAGGCTGGATGTGGCTTGGAGCAACCTGGGAGAGTGGGAGGTGTCCCTTCCCATGGCAGGGGGTGGGATGAGATGATCTTTAAGGCCCCTTCAATCACAGGCCATTCTGTGCTTCTGACAGCGAAAGGAGCTTGTCATGGTGATGAGGGTGAGTGTTCCAGATGATGTGGCAGCAGGTAGTAACAGGCTGCTCTTTAGAACCTCAGGCCATGATTCTGCCTACAGGGAGATAAGAGACTGGCTGCCAACAGCTGTTGGAGTGGGAAAGGAAAATCATTACATAATCCATAGGAAGCACTACCCTGATAAGTTTGTTTTCAGTTTGGGTGCCAAAATCATGTGACTGCTGTGTAAATGAATTAGTAATGTATAAATGATGTGTGTGTAACACTTTCCATGTTGCCTTTCCCACCATCCAGCTGCTTGCAGGACAGAAGAAAAGTGCCCCTTTCTGGACTTTTGAGTACTACCAGACCTTCTTCGATGTGGACACATACCAGGTTAATACTCTGCTCCAGAGAAAAACTCTTATCTGCATTATCCCTTATCTATTGAGGTTTTTTCCTTCTTGCATTGTCAGTCAGACAAATCCTTACGTTTCCTAGGTCCTGGACAGAATCAAAGGGTCAGTGTTCCCAGTGCCTGGGAAGAACTTTGTAAGGCTGTACATCCGCAGCAATCCCGACCTTTACGGTAGGTGTGAGGTGGGGGAAGTTCTTTTCTGTGCTAAATATTTTGAGTCTGGATTTCATTTTACTTGCTGGCCTGAGAAAGCAAGAGAGCAGAGGAGCTGTTATTAATTTTGTTTCCTTTTAAGGTCCATTTTGGATATGTGCTACACTCGTGTTCACCATTGCTGTTAGTGGCAATCTCTCAAATTTCTTCATCCATCTGGGCAAACCAACGTACCACTACGTGCCTGAGTTCAGAAAAGGTTTGTAAGTAGTCATTTGGGAGGTTTTCTTGGTAGTTTGTATTTTGGGTTTTTTTTTTTGTTATGTCTTTTAATGTGCAAATGAAGTAATATAAAACCAGGTCATGGCTTTGATTTAGCACAGTCTATTGATTGATTGCTGTCTTTAAATTTTTAGACATGTGAAGCAAGCCCTTAAAATGGGCTGTGACTGGCAGAACCCTGTTTCTGCAGTGCATAAAGTAGTTTCAGGGTTTTAGAAGAGCAAGCAGGAGTAATTAGTTATTTTCTAGCCTTAGTGGATGTCTCCTTGTACAGAGAGTGAAAGCCCAGCACCGACCTCCATGGTGCTTTGGTGGGGGCCTTCCTGGATCTGGGGCCGCCCAGGAACCTGTAGCTTCAGGCAGAAAATTACTAGATCAGGTTATCACTCATATCACCTACCAAAGGCTGGAAGTTACCTTGTGGCAAACTCAAAAATGAGCAAAATACGATCAACTGCTTTGTTCCCCAAAGAACTAGAGTGAGGAGCCAGTTTGTCTACATCTGTCTTTGTGTTATGAGGGAGGCTGCTGTCCCTGCAGAGGAACACAGATTCGCCTTGTTTCCAAAATCCTTAGTGTACTGGGAAGAACGTTGCCACTTGGGAATGCAGTCACTTGAATAATTTCATATTTGACACTAGCTGTTAGTAGCTGAATTCCTATTTTTAACTAAGTTTTTCTTGACTGTGTGGCTTTTCCTTTCCAGCTAAAACTGACAGCGTTTTGTACACAGGCGTATTAAAGAAATTGAAATTACCTAGAGATTTTTATCAGAAGTCTTTACTTTTAAACTAACTTGAAGTGCTGGCAGAGTACTGGGTGTAAACTAGCTATAAATGCAAAGTTCTTAGTTTATTAATAATTCAAACTTCATCTTTTGGAAGTATCTTCACAGGTGGCTTTTTAGTTTTCATGTTGAATGCTTCTATACCCTTGATTCTGACAGGATTCAAAGTAGAACATTAAACCTTCTGTTGTGTTTGCAGTGTCCATAGCAGCCACAACGATTTATGCATATGCTTGGCTTGTTCCCCTTGCTCTCTGGGGATTCCTGATGTGGAGGAACAGTAAAGTCATGAACATTGTCTCCTACTCATTCCTGGAGATAGTGTGTGTGTATGGCTACTCCCTCTTCATTTACATTCCCACAGCGGTACGTATGGCTATAGAGTGCTCTCCTCACGTATCCTGATTGAGAAGATTTGCTGTTTCTTATATTATTGATATTGTTGGAATTTTGGAGACTGGGAGAATCTTTGCTCTTGAAGCTTGTCTAGTGTAAAGGTGTCTTGTGGATGGTGGAAAAGCCCAGGGCACAAAATTTCCCCAGAGGCAGCAGAACCCAGCAAGGTGCTGCTGGTGAGGCAGCCTCAGGACTCAGGATGTTTGTGACCCCAGGGGACAGATATCTGTGCAAGACAGCAATGCTGATGGCTCCAAGGACAAGTTCCTCTGGCTGGGGATAGGCCTTGGGGGAAGTGGCATAACCTGGGATCCATTCTTGTGTTTGGGAGTAAAGCCCATCACCGCTCTTACTCCTCTCTGCAGTAACAGAGACGTGTCAGATAAATGCGCGAATTAATTTGTGCAGGGATGGGCTGGAAGAGGTGCCGTGTCACAGAGCACCCAGCCCCTTTGCAAACCCCTTCCTGCCTTTTCCAGGTGCTGTGGATCATCCCCCAGAGGGTGGTGCGCTGGGTGCTGGTGGTGTTCTCGCTGTGCCTCTCGGGCTCTGTGCTGGTGATGACCTTCTGGCCCGCAGTCCGCGATGACAACCGCAGGATCGCCGTGGCCACCGTGGCCACCATCCTGCTGCTGCACGCCCTGCTGGCTGTTGGCTGTTTGGTGGGACACTGCCGTTCCTTTCTGCCTTAATCCCTTCTTTCCTAGGACAGGTGGCGTGTTGTGGGACAGGGAAGGAAGGATTGGCTGGTCACTGGAAAACCTCCGTGTAAAAATTGCGCTTATTTTAAGCGTAGCAAAAATTGATGCCAGTGTGACCCTGACAGTGCTGGTAATAAATTCAATAATCAGTTATGGAGTCATAGAATATCTCCAAGTTGGGGAGGACCCATCAGGATCGAGTCCAACTTCCACAGGACAGTCTTGAATTTACCTGAAATTCATCATAATATCAGCAAAGCATTAATCTTTATAGTATCCACTTGCACTTTATTCCAGTGACTACTATGCTTAGTCCTTTAGAAGGATTAAATGTTCAATATAAAGCATGTGCTTATGAATTTTAGCAGTTTCTGTTTTCATACACAGTGTTAGAAAACAGAAGACCCTGAGCCCCTGAAATACACAATGAACACTTAAATGACTTGTTCCCTTATTGCAATGGGTAGAAGGGTGTCAGCCAGGCCTCAGTTTCCCCAGTTTCCAGAGTAGACAGATCTGCTTCCCCACGGCTCAGTGTGCAGGGAGGCAACAGCAAAACACAATTCTCCCTGGATCTGCAATCCAGCCCTTCTCAGTACAGGTCTTTTCAAAGGCCTTGGCTGCTAACTGATAAATTTTAGATTACAGTTCAGAGCACCATTTAATTGACTGTTTCTAATCTGATAAAAACAGACAAAGATTCAAATTTGCCATTTTAGTGCTGTGTTTGTACCTGTGTTTCATGGTGTGGAAAGTAAGAGCTGGGATGAGGCTGCACTGTATGTTTATATCTAAACAATTTTTTTTCTCTGATAATGTAGGCATACTTTTTTGATGCCCCTGAACTGGATATTCCTGCACCTATTATCCCTGCTCACAACAGTACTAGCAAAGCAGTACTGGAACAACAGCAATAACAGAGAGTCACTAAATAAGGTAAGAACCCAGTCTAAACTTTTTTTTTTCCTGCAGTCATAACAGGCATCTTGAAACTTTTCCCCACTATGGCTGAATGGAAAGAGGTTTAACAGGCTAATTTTGCTAAATGGAGTCTATATCTAAATAACATTTATTAACCTTGTTTCAGTTTTAAGTACAGATGTAAAAACTGAAAGAATTCTAAGGAACAAAGATATGTTATTTTCTTTCATGTTATTTTCTTTTGAGTTTTCTTAGCCAAGGTTCTCTTGGCAAAGAAACTCACACTTAAATAAATAATATACTCAGTTCCAGAGGTCATTCCCTTACAAAAACCCAAAAGCATTTATTTGAATTTATTCTGCACAAATGAAACTTAAACAATAAACTGTTGCATTCCTGTTTTTCTTTCCTTTTAATGTAAAAAGCAGATTGGGTTTTTCCCCCTTGATGTTTGAGGCAGCGTTTCAGAGCAGCAGCCCTGTGTGGGGACATCTGTGTAGGCTCTGGGCAGGGCTGACTCAGATCCTGAGCCATCCATCCCTCTGGATTGCATTCCTTCTGTGGGATAGCTGGAGATTTGCTTCCTGGCATCCAGGACTGCTGCCAGCAGCAGATGACGTTGGAATTTTGTTGGATAATTTTGTGGAGGAGGTCCAGGAACAGGCTAATAGACATGTAAAGGCCAGGCCACTCTAGCCACAAGTGTGTTTGTGAGAATCAGGGTATTTTACTCAAAAGAACCTATTTTAGATTTAAAATAAAAAATATAAAAATTAGCCAAATGCGCCTAGTGAAATGCACATAAAAAATAATGCGATCAAATTGTGCAAGTCAATTTTAGTGGCTTTTCCTCCTACAAAATCAGTTTTTCATTCCAGATGCCTAATAATAATCAGTATGACACTAATGGATTTCAGTATTGAGACTTAAATGTGTGCCCTGTTGTGTCCTCTGGTGAGGCGCTGAAATATTCACTGGAGTTCTTTGTCTCTTTCAGATGACAGCACCAGTTTCTCTATCTATACAGTAGTTTTATTTTAGATTATTTTTTCACTGAAGACCTGGGAAACTTCAAGGATAAGGGATGTGTTTTGCAGCAGGATGGACAGTGATGTCCCATGGACAGATGGACATCTCCATGCTTACTGAACACTGGCTGGTTCCAGGAGGGGAGTGAACCATTGATCCCAGTCTAGAGCAGAAAGGGTTTTTTTGGTTGGGATTTTTTTTTTTGTTGGGGTTTTGTTTCACTTTTGGGGGGATTTGTTTTGTATTTTCTTTAATTTAGTCTATGCCTGCCAGGCTATTTTTCCTCTGAGTAAAGCATTCAGAAGGCGATGTGACGTCCGTATTTTGTGCACAAAGCATCTTAACGCATTAAAGCTATGGGGAGAGTTTGTTCCAAGGCATGGTGTTGTGACACCGCCAGCGAGGCTTTCAAAGTGTAAATAAACGGATGTAACGTGGACTAATGTGACAATTTCTTTCCTCGCCCCCCGAGCTGCATTCTGTCCCGTTAGACGCAGAGAAGAGGCCGGGCCCCCTCAGGCCGCCATGGCCGCGCGGGGCACGCCGGGACTTGTAGTTTCCACTGCGAGTGACGTCACCCGCGCACTCCCGGGGGGCGGGGAGAGGGGGCGTGCGCGCTCTCCCATTGGCTGCCGCCGGGGCGCGCGGCGGAAGTGTCGCGGGCCCGGCACGTGGGGCCGTTGGGCGGCGGCTTTGAACGGGCGACCGGGCCGCGGCCATGGAGGCGGCGGCGGGCGGGCAGCGGGGGCTGCTCCGGCAGGTCGGTGCTCTCCTCGGGCTGTGCTGCCTCAGGGGCCGGGCTGGCGGGTGGTGGCGCGTTCCCCCCGGTCCCGGTTCTAGCACGCTGTCTCTCTGCAGGTGCTGGGCCGGCGGATGGTGTCGGTGCCCGGCCGCCTCACTCTGTGTCCCCTCAGGTTCCGGGGTGGTGCCCCCCGCTCCCCTCACCCTGCGCACCCCTCAGGCGCTGTGCTGGCGGCTCCCGCTCCCCCCTCCC
>VXBU01004543.1:1229537-1253147 GCA_013400315.1 Bombycilla garrulus | reverse complement strand
CTGGCGGGTCGCGGTCCCCTCACGCTGTGTCCTTGCAGGTTCTGGGCTGGCGAGTGGCCGCCGCCGTGACCTGGTCTCTGCTGCTGCTGCCCATCTGCACCGCGGCCTTCATCGTCCTCAGCGGCCTCGACCTGTTCCACCCGGTGCGCTGGATCTCCAGTAGGTGCCCGGCCGCGTTTGCCTGATTTTGCTCTCACGTGTTTGTGATTCTGGGTTGTTTTTTCCCTGGGCTCTTGTTTTGCGCTCAATCCCAGATAACGGGAACTGACGGTGGCATCGTGTTACACATGTATTTTGAATAGTCTTTGGCCTTGGAAATGTTTCTGTGTACAACAGCAGCTGCCGCAGGCCACCCTGGGTAGGAATAAGTGTTGCAAGTTCATGTGAGTATATCCCTCAGAGAAAAAAAAAAAGGCAACAAAACAGGCTAAGTGCTTTAGTTGTCTGTTCTGAGTCCTTGGGCACACTTCCCCTTCCACCCTGTGCAGCTGCTGTTTCCATAAACAGCTTCAGTTTTCTCCATGGTGCGCTGAATCCTAAGAGAAATTTCTGAAGCAGCCCCTCTGCATGGTAAGAATAACTTCCCCTAAGTGCCTACAATAAAAACTGAGATATGTTTAGATGGAAGCTCGATGCCTGTGATCATTGGGCTGCTCCAGGCAGAGAGAATTGACTTCTTTCCTCCTTTGAAAATAGAAAAGCTCAAAAGAACCACTCTGCAAGAAATTTCTTCCCTTTTTAGTGTGGCTGGATGGCTGCAGCTTTTCTTAAATGAAGAGAAATGTGATATTTGGGCCACAGTTTAATTTTTTAAACAAACTTCTGCATGTACACTTAAAAGAAAGCAGTTAAAGGGTGTAAAATAGTTTCTATAAAGTTTAAATATGCTATTGTGCAGAAATGTTACATAGCTGGGCAGACCTCATGTGGGATTAGAAAATCTATTGACCATTACTCCCCTTTAAGCACTCAGTGGATTATTGTCCATTGCTTAAGTGCTCTTTTCTGTTAATCTGTTGCTGCTGTGTTATTGCAACTTTCTGAATGACAATATTTTTATTTTTTTAGATTCTTTCAATGATTTGTATACTTCCTATGTCATCTTTTGTATCTTCCTGATGTCTGTGGTGATAATAGTAATAAGCATCTTCAACGTTGAATTTTATGCAGGTGGGTTGTGTAAACTGTTGAACTGTCTTTGGTACCTAAATTAAATAGGATGATAATTTTGTGACTGATCCTGACTGTGAAAAGTTCTTTAGTGACCATGATGGGAGGTTTATTTTTTTTTTAATGAAAGATTTTATTAGTAAGAAGTGAAAATGATTTTTCTGCTTTTATTTACAGTTGTGCCATTGATACCATGCTCTCGATTAGCACTGATAGGAAAAATTATTCACCCTCAGCAAGTCATCCATTCCTTTGTTCATGCTACCATGGGAATGCTGGTTGCTTGGTGTGCTACCATCATGACAAAAGGCAGGTTCCAGTTTCTTGCTGTGTCCTGCACGCCTTCAGAAAGGTAATTGTGTCTGTCAAAGTAAAATGTATTTACTGGTCATTTCTTTCAAAAAGAATCCTAAGAATTTGGGATATATTTTATTTTATATATATGTATTTTATATTATATGTATGAATGTATGTAATATTTTTATATTATATGTTTAATATATTTTGAGAATATATTCTCAAAAACCAGCAATTATATGTTGATTATCTTTGTTAAAGAGCAAAAAATACCCCCCTTTGTAAATATTGCAATGCACAGAGAAATAACTGGACCAGAAGAACTACATTGCCGGGATTCTTAATGGAAAGTTGATGACAAGTTGGTTGTCACTTGAACTAAGTCTTGGTTTTGTGGTTAATGGCATTTGTTTCATGCATAAATTACACAAACAGGAGGTGGGATTCCTACTTCAGCAAAAACTTACTGAGATATCATCAGATGTGCTGAACAGGAAAGTAAAATCAAACTTCTGATTTGACTTTGCTAAGGCTTGAACAGCTTTTTGCTTTTGAACTCAGAACTGATTTTAAGTTTTCTGCTTTAGCGTGGAAGATGCTGTTCCTCAGATGTGCCTAAATGAGTATCACCTCTTCTTTCTACTTTCTGGAGCTTTCTTGGGATACAGTTACAGCCTCTTCTATCTAATTAACAACATGAATTATTTGCCATTTCCAATCATTCAGGTAAGAGGTTTAAGCATCTTTGTAGAAAGACATGTATAAGTGAAACAGTGATCAAACAAACCTGGGTAATTGATGGGTCTGGCAGCAGGAGCTGCTCTGTGCAGCTCTGTCACTGATAGATGAAGTGTACACCCAGTTTTAAATGCCAGCAGTGTTCACCCTACTCCTTCCTGCTCAGCTCCTTTTAAATGAACACTGAAATTGGGATGCTGTGACTCTTAACATGTAGACTACACCCCTCTGATACATGTTAAAAGCTGGCTGAAGTGGGAGGTGAACTACAGGAAAAATGGGCACAAACTGGGTATCAATTTCAGGAACTGATAATAAGAGTCACCTAAAAGCTGAAGATCTTGGCAGTTTAAAAAAAAAAATAAGTTCAGTTCAAGTCTAAATAGCACATTAAATCTTGCTTAGAGCTCAACATCCAAAGCCTTTCTGTGTGTGTAGCACTATGGAAACTGAAATTCCATCAATTCCTCTGGAGGAGTCCTGCAGAAATCTGCACCAGTGTGAAACATCATCTTAAAAATAATTCTGTTGCTGCAGCCCCACAGCAGCCATTAACTTTGCCTGATTCCCACTCTGGCACAGTCCAACCAATTTGGCAACAGATGTTTTTACCCAAGGTTGGTTGTATTGGTGACAAACATGTGCTGCATTATGCTGACCATTCTGGTCATCAGCAAACCAAGCAGCATTTTGGCAATGCTGTAGTTAGAATATATTTTTAAAAAATATTTCAGTATTCTCTTTGTTGTTGTTTGTTCGTTTGGGGGTTTTGTTAGTTTGTGATTATTTTTCCTTTAATTTTTTTTCGTTGTTTTTTTTTTTTTTTTCTAATGTAACCTAGTAAAATAAAAAATGAAATCCCTTTGGTTGTATTTACATACTTTCATTTCCATGGTTTCATTTGTCAGTTGGCTCGCTTCATTTGGAAGCATTTATAGTTTATTTATTTATTTGGAGGAAAGCATCAGCGTTCCATTGGTTCTGGAATCAGACTTGTCCAAATTTTCCCTATATTTTAATTGCACATTTAGAATGTATATGAAACCTAGTAGATTAAATATGGCCTATTTGGGTTTTTTTTCCTTTATTTTGCATTAGATTGGGTTATTCTAGTTTGTTCCCTTGTCTGTTGAGTCAATCTACCTCATTCTTCATTTTCACTGCTACAAGCAGTAAACAGGATAAGAACTAAAAATTATTATAAAATGTCAGGAAAGACTGGGAGCATAATTAATAAATGTAACACCTGGAATCACCTTAAATTAAGTTTTTAATTGATCTAGACTTCAGGCTTTCAAGTACCTTGTCCTTTTTTTTGTATTATTTTTATTAACTGTTTCACTGACTTGTTCTGAATGTGGAATACTAAACTATTTATTTTGTTTGGCTTTAGCAATACAAGTATTTACGTTTCAGAAGATCTTTGCCTCTCCTGATAAAACACAGTTGTATGGAATCACTGTATTTTGTTAGAAACTTCTGTGTCACGTATTACTTCTTTGGTAAGGGTTCTTGAAATTCTCTGATTTTTTTTTTTATTTGTAATTTGTGTATTTGTAAACTTTGATCAGCCAGGCTTTGGACTGCTCCTTCCATTGCCTGGTGGTGGAAATGTGTTGTCTCAGAGCTGAACCTGACACGCCAGCAGTGGGCAGGGCTGCACTGTGGGTAATGTTGCTGTATCATCCCATTTTTTAGGCAAAGATCAGCACTTTGGCTTTACTCTCCCTGTGTATATTATTTGGAGGGAGCTTGGGAAACAAAGACAGGATGGCTCTGTTTCATGTCCCACATGAAAATGGAGTTTGATCTGTGGTTAAAAAAAAAATCCATGCTGATGAAGATGATTGCACAGGACTTTCTAAAAATCAGGAATTCTTTTCGGGGTTGTAATTATCCTCCTAAATGATGTCAAAATATGCAAGACTTATTATGCCTTTATTTACATCAGGGAATAAATTAGAAGTATGGTGGTTCTATATCAGATTCCATTAAGTCTTTAAAAGCACTTTGCTGCTGCCTGGGCTGTAGTGAAAATTAATATTAAATTATTAGTAACCCTCCTTTTGTTAGTGAGGAAACACAATTAACTCACTGCTGAGAAGCAGCAATAAAAGAGAAGGTCTACATTGCTCAGTGTATAGCTGCTAGCCTGAAGCCTTTTTTCATTCCCTTTTTTCAATTTCTTAAAACAAAGTAACCCCAAAGGCAGATTGTGCATGTGAGTTACAAGACCAGTCTCATCTCTGCGTGATTTCTATTTTTGTCTTCTTTTTTTTGGCCTCCTCTGTGTGTGTTTTGTAGTGTTGTATTTGTTTCAGAGTTTCTTTTTGAACCCTAGGTTATATCCCAAAGGTATGGATATGTACCACCATGGATCTTCACACAGACAGGTGGGTAGGACATTGTGCTGGAAATTTGGAATGTTGTTGAGAGGTTCCTTTGCTGAGGAAGTGCAGCTTGGCAGCAGGACTCAGTTCTTTGCCTCCCCACACAGAATGGGGAGCTCTGGCCATTTCTGAAATGAATCCTAAAGGAACCAGCATCCCCTTGTAGGAACCATCTTGTCATCAAGAGAGTAATTAGGAAATAATTTTTTTTTTATAGTCTCTAAACTTGAGAAAGGGTAAACACTCCAGATTTCATGAGTTTTATCTGACTTTCTATGGTGGTTTTTTTGGGGGGAGAGGGAGGAACATCCTTATATTTTTATGACTGCTGTTTGTTTTTAAATAGGGAAGCTGGAGTCTTAATACCTTAATTGACTAAAACTGTACTCATCATTCCTTATTTCATACTTATTTTCCTTAATTTCATTAATTTTTCTTATTAAGAATACTAAAATACTTACATCCTCTTGGTTATTTTGTCTGCAGTAAATTACATCCTCTTGACACTCTGAGTGGTTTATTGGACCTGTCCTTGTTTTACCATACCTGGCTGAGTGGTGTGTTCCTTCTGATGACCTGGTACATTGCCTGGCTGCTCTTCAAAATCTATGCCACAGAGGTCAGTACTTGTGACAGAGCTCAAGTTACATCATCAGTGTGGCACAGATAATTCTTTCATTTCAAAAGCACTTCCACTAGGAAATAACTCATTGTGAGTTGTTGAATTTGCCCAGCGTGCACTACAGATAATAACTGATAACTGAATAGTCAAAAGAGGCCTGGCATTAACTGACTTCCCCTTTCTTCTCAGACCAAGACCTGTGCTCCTTAGAAAATGAATGTTTTGTTACTGCCACCTCCTCCTCTTACTCCTCTGTTTCTGTTTCCAGATATTTTCTTAGAGAAGAAAAAACTGTTTATCTAATTTGATTATTTTTTAAATTAAAACATTATGAGACTCTTGATAAAAGAGAGAAAAAAGTGAGGTTTAAATCCTGGGTCAATGTACTGGTGCAGAGTACTCATGGAATGAAATGGCAAATCCAGTGCTGTTGGGGTGTTTAATTAGCTTTAATTAGAAAGGTGCAGTTGTTGTGACTATGTGGAGAAGTGATCAACAATGAGTCAAGCAAGACAGCAGCTCTGAGGTGTGAGTAACCTGTCTCAAAGGATAATAACAAGCACCAGTGAACACCTTGTCAACATCTCTAATTACTGTATTGCTTATAAAACTGGAAGACAAAAGAAATCATCCATCTGTGAAAGTATAAATTGGACTGTGCCCTTTTGGCTAATGAAAAAAGATCTGTTTATCCATGTGTTTTTTTTTTTTTCGTTAATGAGCTAAGAAACTTCCAAAGCTGCTTTTAATTATTTGCATAGTGTTAACTGAAAAGTCAGGAAAGAAATTGTAAGATTAGCTCACATGAGCACATTTATTTGAAGACAAAAATCTCTGGATTTTCTAAGAATTAGAACTTCCAGGCCAGTTTACTGGTCTTTCATAAGATTTTCTTGTGCTTTCCTCTGCATAACACAACTTTTGATGTTTGTATTTAGAGTCATCATTTTCCCATTCAACCAACATTTGCTCAGGAGACAGACCAGTGCCTGCCTAAAATCTTAAACAGCAATCCTCCCCTCCTTATAAAGGTAATTGAACTCCTGCCTCTTCCCTGACAGGTGTGTGCTGAAAGGTGTTTTCCAGTCACATCTTCCAGGTACCAGTTCTGTTCTCTGAGGTGTTAGTTCCTTCAAAAGCTGCCTCTGAGCACTCACAGGCTGTTGCATTGAATGATGAAAATTTGTTTAGCAGTGACATCTGCTGGTGCTCACCAGGCTGTTACTGTGAGCTGAAGGTTCATTTAGTTAGAGTGAGATCTGTGTGCAGGAGAAGTGTCATAGTGTGTACTGATGTAAAAACAGCAGCTTAGTGGCATTCAGGTTTTTGTAACCCAGCTCTGAGTCTTGTCACATAAGCAAGTGTTTTCTCAAACCTTTTTACTTTTAACATCTTGTCCCCACAACATACATTTGAGCTCTTAACATGTGTGTTCTCTCTTGGAATTAAAAATATATCCATATTTATGTTGGAAGTTAGTTTTTTTTTTTATAAAAGGCAGTAGTAAAAAGCTACTTAAAACCTGTGAGTAAAGAGGAGGGATTTTGGTCTATGGTAATCAATAATAGGACTTACTGATTAGAAATTGGAGACCTCATTTGAGAGGTACTATGTAAATAAAGATGAGAACATTCTCTTGCAGATGCCAAATTACTTTTACTGATTTTACAGGTTTCTGATAAGGCTGGTGATATAATAAAGCTGCAATACCTTTCTAAGCTTCGCTGCTTTATGTGAGGATAGGTGGGCAAGAGTTGAGCACAAACAGTTAAAGGAACAGGAAATCTAATATATGATCTCAGGTGTTATTAAAGTGTCTAGTTTATAATAGGGTTTTGAATATTGTGAGAAATCTGATTATTTTTAGTTTGGAGCATGAATTGCTTAATCACAAGAAAAAACAGTTTTAGGTTGGTCCCATAAGGCACTAACCCTAAAGTTGTAGTTGCTGGTTTGCAAAAACAGTTCTTTTCTTAGACTTAGACTTTTAGTGTCTTCACATCTTTCTTCCTGAGCTGTTAGAATAAAACAAGTGTTAGATCTTGAACTTGTGAGAACTGATATCAGTAAAGCTCTTAATAGATCAGCAGCCCCATCCAGAGTGGTTTTAGGGATTTGCCTCCATTCTCTTTCTGTTGCATCACTGGTTTTAGCCAGTGTGAACTCATTCTTTGGTAGGGATTGATTTTGAATGGATAACTGCATATTTTTTAGGCAAATACATTGGACTTTGCATGCACTAAAACATTTTCATTTCTTTGTAGTTTTTAGCCTTACAAGACTTGATGTTACTTTCCCAGTATTCTCCTGTTCGACGACAGGAAGTCTTTAGCCTTAGTCAGCCAGGTAATTATAAAAATTATTTTGTGTTGATTCCTTTTTTAGAATAATTAATCAAATACAATTAGAAATTATGTAATGTTGTAAGATATGCTACATAAGCCAGGAGCCTCTTCCCTGTGGTGCCTTTTTCAAAAGGATGCTTAATTATCTATATTCATATTATTTCACCTGCTGAACTCAACCAGTTGTGGTGTCTGTTGGATTTAAATGACAGCCACGAGGAAACACAGGTTTAGGGTTTTGAAAGCAGGGCCCACTTCACACCACCAGTGGGACAGTCCAGACTGGATAACCTAACAGATGTGTGTGGAAGCTGAATGTTGAGGTGTGAGTGAGGGGAAATCAGGCACAAATACTGAGTCACTCCTGCAGCTATGAGAGCAAACACTGGCTGTAACTTCAATCAGAGCACAGACCTTTTGCTGTATTCAGATATGGCAGAGGAGGTCAATTAAAACTGCTTAGAAGCCTTCAGGGACTTTTCGTAGCGCCTTATCAGGAATTGTAGTGTTTGTACTGCTTCAAAACTCTGTTGCCATCACCACTGCTGTTTGTTCATTTGAGCTGTTCAGTGATATCAGATGTGATGGGCTGAAGTGCCTGTGTTGCCTGCTAGCTTAGCAGGTTTCACTGAAGTCTTTTTGGAGTTATCCATTGTCCGTGTTTTCATCTTCCTCTCAGTACAAACAAGCTGTCACAGTGGAAATGCCCTGTGGCCTTTTAGAAGCTGAGTGGCACTGAGACAGTGAAGCTCGTGCTGAGAGCACATGGGCACTGTCAGAACAGATGCAGGGAGGAGCAGCTGGGTTCAACCCTGCTCTTTGTGTGCACTGCCAGGTGGGCACCCACACAACTGGACTGCCATATCCCGGGAGTGTTTGAGTCTCCTGAGTGACCTGACTCAGAGGCTGATTGCACAGCAGGAAGCAGCAGCAGCAAATGGGAGAGCAAAGCCACCTGTGGGAGAGCTGAAAGTACCTCCACAGACTCCAGGTATGTGAGGAAATGCTCATAATGGTTTGTAAAGCACGAAGGTAGCAATAGATACCTTAGTCTCAATTAAATTTTATGAGGAAAATAAGGGATTTCTGCAAATAAATACAAACAAAAAAGATCCTTCCCCAATTAATCATAGGTATTTGTGTTGGAATAATCCCAAAATAGCTAGAAAACTTGCAATTATGTTTACTCAGTTTGTTTACTTGCATGATTATTATGTTCAATACAGTATTTTTTCCATACTTGCATGAATAAAAAAAGCCTGATTATCACAATTTCAGTAAGTGGTTCAACACAGCACAGGGAGAATTTAAGTCTTGCCAAGAGATGCTCTCTAATTTGCATAACTGCTCTTATGATTAGTTTAAGATGGTAAAATTAGGTTCTGTTTATGTTTGCGTGATTCACTAATATCACTGCAGAGTGAGGAAAGCCCAGTCTGACTCCTGAGCTGTGAGCAGCCTGCAGGCATTTTGAGTGTTTTACACGCCAGACTTGGGCATCATTCCTGGCAGCACAGCTGTGTTAGCACAAGGCTGCCAGGTAATGGAATCCCTCAGCAGGCAGTGCCCTGGCAACAGCAGGCACTGCTGCTCTGTCACAGGTGAACTTCTTCTAGTGCTGCTGATCCTTGGATTGGAGACAGACACGCCTTTTCTTACATGCCAATCAGAATGACTTTTCATTTCAATTCATTCTTCTATGGACAGCCTTTTTTCTAGTATTTAATGCTGAGAGCCCACTCTATGTACAAATATAGCGGGGCATTGTAACGTTGGCTAGCAGGAGTAAAATAAATAAATCCACAAGGATCCTTCTCATCACTTGCTGGTTTTAAGCTGATGAACTTTGAAAACCCTCCATGCTTATGTTGATGTGACTTCTTTGCGAGACCAGAGTGCTAACCACGTCCTTTCATAAAAACTCTGATATAGTTGTTGAAATAGCAATCAAATAACAAACCCACCTCCTATGTCATTGTGCCAGCCTGTTGTCTTCATGCAGTGTGTTCTTTGTCACTAGGAGCTGTTGGGATAGAAGACACGTCGTTCCAGACCCAGAGGTCCAACATTGTTCTCAGAGCCTCCATGTCTCCCCTGGTTAAGCCATCCCTGATGCCTGTGAAGACGTCTCCTGGCTCTGATGTTGGTTCACCTTTCAGCTCTCCTGCTCTAGGTTACAAGATGGGAGTTGTGGATGTAAAGTCTCCTTGGCATGGACAAAGTCCCCATGTCATGAGAAGGGGACCAAAGCTGTGGACGTCGGTTTCAGGTAGAGATTCTTCCACAGCACTTGAGCCTCACAGCCATAAGTGTAGCAGCCTTGTCAGTTGAGGATTGTGAGGATTATAGTGACAGCAATCAGTTTTTTGAAAATACTGTACTTTTTTTTTCTTGCAGATCAGCAAATGAATGGTTCCCACCATGAATCCTTCCCATTGCTCTCTGCTGCAAAAACTGGCAGTGAGGCAGTGCAGCCAAGATTTATTTACACATGGCTTCAGAACAAGCAAGAACAGGTGGAGTAAAATTTTAGAACATAGGGGGTGAAGCTTAGGTGATACCTCTCTGGAAGAATTTTCCACTTTTTGGAATTAATACTTCCTTCTCAGTTTAGTTAACACAAATCCTTCCCTCCACTCCCAATGCCTTTATGCTGTGTGAGGGTGGTAGGTTTGAGAAGGGCCAACTGTGCATGCCTTAAATAAATGTAGATGCAATTTAATCTTTTTTTTTTTCTTTTCAGATCAAAACCTTCTTGTCCAAACGGGCACTGATAATGTATTTCTTCAGCAAGGTAAGGGTGGTCCTGTGTTTGAGACACAGGTAATGGCTTTAAAACCTGTATGTTCATCTGAGGCTTTCCATAAGTACAACTTCTTGCTTGCTGTGAGTTTCACAGCAGGATTGTCCCATACCTGCAGAAAAAAAGAATAACAATGCTTTTTTAAACTCATCTGATTAGAAAATGCATTTTGCTTAAAGCATTCTTAGCCCTTGAAAACTAACTAGTGTATATCCTTTTCTTCCCTCCTTTTCTTTTTATCCTCCTCAATTGCAGCTGTAGCATTGGGGGCAGCTCCTGTCCAAAAATAATTTGACTTCTTTAGATCAGATTTTTCTGGTTATTTCCCAAGATCCATTGGGCTTACAGGTCTGTTCTGAAAACCTGCAAGTCTGATGATATTACTTATAAAGTGCACTCACAACACTTTGGTTTCTTGTCAGCACCCAGAAGCCTCCATCCAGGCTGTCTTCTGTGATGCCCAAATGCACATCTGGGCTTTGGAAGGTAAGGATTTCTAGATGATCCACTCCATTGTTTCGTGGAAAACTCTCTGGGCTCTGTGCTTCTTAAATGTAACAATAAAAACCTTTGAAATACTTTTGACAAAAACACAATTGCATTTTGGACACCAACGTGACTAAAGTCTAATTCACTTGTTAGCTTTGAGATCCCACTTGAGATCTCTTACTTTATGTTCTGTACAGATTCCTAAACTTGATTTCTGGTGCTTCTCTCTCATGTGAACCCATGTACATTTTTTCTAGTGACAGATTTATGATTCCTTTTTACAACAGCTTTTCTGACCGAAGGCTCTGGGTCTTTCTCTGTTTGTCAGAGGGCTGAGGGAGGCACTCAGGTAGTAACTTAGCAAATAAACAAAAAGATGGTTTGCAGAGGATTAGAAGAACAATGACAGTATGAAGTTACATATTGGATTTTCCTTGTTTCTTTCAAAGTCATGAGTAAATACCAGCTTTGACAGAATCTTCTATTACATCTGACTGTGCAAAGCTGATCAGTTTGCTTGTTGCTGTGTTTTGTGGGCAGATGTGCTATGCTGTGTCAGATTGAAGGTGATGGCTTGGGATGTATAGAGTCTGGAGGTGGGAATCACACATCATTTTTATATAATCTCTCTTGTTTACCAAGCTCAGCTATTATAAACCTGTCAAACCAGTGAGTGGTTTGGTCCTTGAGCCAGAGCTGAGGCGATTGTCAGCTGGCAGCAGCAAGTCCTGCCGAATTTAAACACACTAGTGGAATCACCAGACACCACCATGATCTTTGTTATTGAATTCTCACCTCTTGAAGCATTAATTACAGCAAATATATATATTTTTTTAAAGGTCTGTCTCACTTGGTAGCAGCCTCCTTTACTGAAGACCAGTTTGGAGTTGTCCAAACGACACTGCCAGCCATCCTGAACACGTTACTGACTCTTCAGGAGGTAAAAAATGTTAACTTTGCCTTGCTGCAAGGCAAGTTTAGGAGAGGAGAAGGAGTCTTGTTGATTTTACATAGTAACCTTGTTGATTAGTCATAACATTGCAATTGCTTCCACTAGAACAGCTCTTCTGCAGTTAATCTAACCAAAACATGTACACTATGAAACGGCTGAATAAAAAAACCCTGTTGGTTTTTTAAAATGTGGAAGGAGAAAATATGGAATATTTCATTTTAAAGAAATGCTACTGTGTCCTCAGTTGAAGAGTTTATTTCAGGGATGCAGCAATTTTAACACAAAATCTTTTACAGAGTTAGAACTTAATCTTTATTTGGTTGCACACAATTCCTGGTGCTACGTGGAGCACTTGGAGACACTGCAAATCTCTGGAGATAAAATCTGTGTCTCTGCTAATACTAAGACACTACTCTCAAATTACTAATGTTTGTGTAATGCGTGTTTTTAAAAAAAAATCCAGATTTATTTCCAAGGCTATCCATGTCCATTTACACTGCCCTAATGGAGATTCCTGGAAAGAATTTAGAGGTTATTAAAGTTTTTCAGTGTAAGTCATCTATTCCAAGAACAGGCACCAGGGGTGAAAAAAAGCCAATTTTCTTGCTTGTGAAAAAAACATGTCATAATACAGGACAGAATTTCTCCTGCAGCATGTGATGTGCTTAGCTTGAGACTCAGTAAGAGAGAATCTTATGTCACAGCTCTTGGTTCTGTGTTCCTGTTGCTGGCTGAGAAATGCTCAGTCTCCAAAACATTTCTGTGTGTCTTGGTGGAATTTCTGAACTTGCACTTTGTTTTTGCTTTATTTGGCACAAACATGTCACTAGTGATGTTCTGAAATAATTGATCAGATGACAGGAATCTGTTTTTCTCACTCAGGTCATGGACAGACATTTCAAACTGCCACATGTTTCTAGCAAACCTCCCCGGATTTCAGGGAGTCTGGTGGATACATCCTACAAAACACTACGATTTGCACTTAGAGCATCTCTGAAAACAGCCCTCTACAGGATAACTACTGTCTTTGGAGAGCACTTGAAGTAAGAACTTCCTCATGATTGCTTGCTTGTTAAATTATTTTAATTGATGTTATTGTAAGACCTGTGAAAAGGGAAGTTTAGGGAAAAAAAATTGCTTCTGGTCATTATTATAATGTGGTATTTTAGTATTTTTTGATTTGTGGAAGCTTAAAAAGTTCCTGTATAGATATATGGTCCCCCCCTTAGAAATTTATTATGCATATATTTCTGGGCAATTTTTCTTAGTGACTTTTCATGAACTCTTTAGAAGCAGCTCATGAATACCACTTGTTTAATAAATCGGAGCTGCTGAAAAGAAAATAAATCAACTAGAGACAATTGTTCTGCAGAGAGAATCCTATGAAGGGTCCAAATAATGAAATTCCATTGCTGCCTGGTTGTCCAACAGCTCTTCCTCAGCTGCTTCCCAGGGGGCAAACTTCCATACTTGGCCTTAGAATATGTGGGACTGAAAGCTCCTGTAGTATCTGTCCCTCAGTTTAGAAGTGCTCAGTATACAGGAGGGATCATTTTAGGAGATTCTTTCTTACCTGACCCATCCCTGCAAGTTAATCAGTTGCTGTTTAGAGGTAAGGAAATGAACAAGGTTTCCTGGTATAGATATTTCTTTTAGAAGCTGTTGAGGATAAGAATTGACAGTTTCATGGGTTAATATGCTTCTTTGTTTTGGAACATAGATGGTTTTTCATAAAATTTAGCTTCAGTGTAATCTATTTCAATGTACACTAAATTTTGGCATGAGGCTTTGTTTTTGTGCTGTATTACTTCTAATATAAAAAGTTCTGCATTTGTTTCTAGTGCTGTACAAGTGTCTACAGAACATAAGAAAAGACTTCAGCAATTCCTGGAGTACAAAGAATAAATTTTGATGCAGCTACGGTTGGTTTTTTCAAGATGCTTGCTAAGAAGAAAGTGGGACTAATGAGGCTTTTTACCTTGGCTTTTTGAAAAAGCATATGGAAGTATAAGTTGCTGAAGAAAACTTTTAGAACTGTAGAAGAGTTTGTATGGGTTTGGGTCTTCTTTTGTATAATAAAACCTGTAAAATTCATCTTGCCTTCTTTTAATGTCACTGACAAATGAGAAAGTGCCAGTTCTTCTTCCTAGGTAAGACTATGACATTTAAGATTGCCAGAGCTATTTTGAAACTCAGATCTTTCATTATTTTTCACACTCTGTTCTTTCCCTACTCTCTTCTCTTAAGGGGCTGAGGAGAGATTCACGTATGTACTTAGTGCTTAATTGCTTCATAAATTTAGTTGATAACACTTTTAGATCAAGAGTGTAGTTGAAGTGTAGGAAACAGATGTGCCCAGGAATAAAACATGCTGCTCCTCTGTAAGCTGGAAATACTCCTTCAGAATAAAATGGGTGTGCAGAAAGGCATTATTAGCACACAAATACTGCCTGGAAAGTGAGCAGCTCAGATTTTATCTTTAAGGTGACTTAGCAAACCAAGTTCTGATCTATACAGAAACATACAGGAAACAGTACTGCATTTAAAAACTCCCAAGTAATGATACTGGGAATTAAATATAAGATTATCAACAGCTTTCTGTTCAGGGGTGGGAAGGATGTTTGCAGCACATCCAAATTTTTCAAAATGGTATACATTATTGGTAGATTCTGGTGAAAAATAGTACTTTTTTAAAGCTTTTTATCTGAAAACCTATCTAAATAACTTGAAAATTCAGTACTCAGTTTTTAAACATACTCCAGTTACTGTGATACCTACACTGGCAAATGTGTGGAGTATGAAGATGAGAACAGTAAGCTAAATGGTCTTGAAAATTAATTTATTTTGATAAAAGGAAACAAAACAATAATTTTCCTTCAGTGCTATTAATACCATGTTTTTTGTTGTGTTGGTTTTTTTTCTGTTCTATTTTTTTTTTGTTTTAACAGAGGACCCAAGATTTGAGGATGGCCATGGTGTTAGTTAAGTTGATGTGATGTGGCTGTGTAGTAATAGGGTGTCTGTAAGGTTTGAGTAAAAGAGAAACCCCTGAATCTCCAGTGAGACCTGCATATTGCTTTCTCCAGTACAGAGAGGTAATTTTTTGTAATGCAGACACTGCAGATGTTAGATTTGGTAGTGGAAATGAGAATTATATTGTTCTTTTTGCACTGAGATGGCCCACAGCAAACACATTGTGGTGACAAATGCGTTTCACAATGTTTAAAGGTTAAGCTAAAGCTTCCCCACGCTTGACTTCTACCTTTGCCTCTTGACTTATTAAATAATTTAATTTGCATATTTTTTGGCATTGCAATGTGCATCTGGAGTTAAATGGTGCTTTAGCTGGTACCTCAGGTGTAACTGGTAACCCAAATACTGCAGATGAAAGTTTCAAATAAATTTTTCACACTTTTGAATAGGTGCAGTATTTTTTTTTATTGCTGTGGTATTTTCTGCAACACTCCCACAACCATAAACTGGAAGTTCTAATTAAGTGTTACAGCTGTGAAGAACAGGCTTAAAATGTAGATGACTTTTTGATGGCAAAGTGGTCGAGGTCTGTCCTTGGTTGCAGCAGATTTGCACATAGCTGTTAATGTGTGTGATTCATGGCATTCTCCCTGTGACAGAAGAGCTTTCAAAAGCTGATTGCTTTGTGGTTTCTTTAACCGCTCCAGTATTTAAAAAGCTGAAGACTTTTTTTTTTTTTTTAAGCCTTAGAAGTGCATCTTTAACAGTATCTCATGCTTGTGAATCACAGTGTACAAGAAGATAAAGTGGATGTTGGGTGCCCTTTCAAGTTGAGTAAGTGACAACATCATACTCTGGTTTTGGCTTTGGGAATAATTCTATTCCCCTGGCAAACTGTGGTGATGTTTCAAGTCCTTTTGTATACTATTGTCTTAACATAAAAAGAATCAGTCTGTGAAGCCTCTGTGAGGTAGGGGAAGAGACTTAGTTCTGGGTACTAAGGAAAAAAATAAAGCCTTTTTACAGTTGGTTTCTGTGTAGCTGCAACTAAACTGGATCCCTCAAGCCTGCTATTTTTTCATCTGTTTAATCATCTCAAAGCTGAGCTGCATCTTATTGCTGGATTGCCTGCTGCATGCATAGGTGAAACAGCATTCTGGTAAGCTTGTGAACAACCTGCCTCTCCCACATGTGAGCTGCAGCAAGAGTACCTGAAAGAATATCCACTGCAGCTGTGGAGAGGTACGTGGTTGAAGGTCCAGAGCCATGTTACTGTTACAGTGGAGCAATGAAATAGAGGCTTTAGCTCATGAACAATCGCTTATAAATCTGAAAAAAAAATTATCTTGCTTCATTTTCTGAGATACAGCTTTGAAAATTCAGACTGTGGGCGGACAAATGCAGAGGCTCTGGTCCTTGAAGCTCTTGCATACTGCTGTATCCACGGGAGCTGGGCAGGACTGGCTCCCTCAACAGGAGCTCTGCCACTTTGGAGAATTGTCCCGGTGCCAGTTGCGGCTCCAGGCCTGAATGCCCCTTGAAATGAAGTGGTTTCGATTCTGTTGCTGCGTGCTTTGAACAGAGGCCGCATTGTGTGTGCTGTGCTCGGTGTCCTGAGGCCTGCAGCAGCCATCTTCCCACCTCCCAGCACGCTCCTGCGGCTCCCGGGGCAGCCAGGGCCGTGCCAGGCTCTCGCTGGTGAATGCTCTGGTACCTGTTCAGTCACAGGCAAGTGCTGCGGGCTCTGTGCTTGCCAGGCCTCCCCCAGCTCTGCCCGTGGGATGGGTGCTGTGCCTGGGGGTGGGTGTCTGTATGGGATCCATAGCAGGTGGCCTCAGGAGCACCCTTGGCTGTGGAGGTGCTGTCCCCTTTCCCTGTGGGATGCACGGTGGCAGCTCGCAGTGCTTTCCCTGCTCAGGCAGGTGTGTTGTAGCTGCAGGGCTTCACACGCCGCTGCCATCACCACCTCTCCTCAAAGATGCAATAAGACAATGAAGGTCTGTGTGCAGTCACCACAGACACTACACTGCAAGGTGAGAATCCTCCCCACTGCCCCCACACCCTCCTCCTGCTGTGGTCTTTGATATTTTCCATCACCAGTACTGTGTTAATGTATTTGCTGTGTGGATTAGATGTATTTGGGTGCTGTGGATGTGCCTGGACTGTGGTTTGCCAAGCTCTTGTGTTGTAAGGGGATGTAGAATGTTGCTTTCCTTTGCTGCAGACTCGTGGTCGAGATTTGCATCTGGCAGATTGGCTTTGCACAAAAGAATAAGCAAACAGTGCAGCTCCCTTGTGTCTGAGAGAGCAAAACCTGCACCATGCTCAAATTCCAGAAAACAAAAAAATAACCTAGAGAAGATCTCACCTTTCTGTCCTTAAAAAATCTTGGGACCACAGTAGAGCTAGTCAGCCAGCAGACAGATGCACATTCTGTCTCTGGAGCCTGCCATGAGAACAAAACACAAATTCAAGTGGGAATAGCTCCCTGTTGGATATGCAAGATGATTCATCAAATAAATGGTGATGGCACAGGAATTTCCTAAGAAGAATTTCAGAGAAAACTGTGGCCTAAGCCACATGTATGTACCCATGCAATCATCAAAGGAACCAGTGCTGAGTGTACTGTGAGTTCCTCTCTACCCCTGCCCAAAACACACAAAAAATTACAGGCTTTGCCTTTCATTTCTTGAATAACTCCACTTTTAAATCTGACTCCTAAAGCACAGGGCTGGGGTGGGCTGCTGTATATAACAGCATCTTGTCTGAAAAGGTATGACAAGAGCCCTGGAGAAATTCTGCAGGAATTAGGAATGGAAATATGTAACTGCCTGCAAGTCAGAGATTGTTGGTGGTTATGTGTAAGCATCGTTCTCTGCTCTTGCTAAGCAAGTTCCAGTTGTGGGCTTACTAGTGTTTGAAGTTTCAGCTCAAGAGGCAGACTGTGTGCCTACCTGCAGGGCAAGCTCTGAGGAGCACAGAGATGGGGCAGTAGCTCTGTACGGCACTGGGATCCCTGTCTGTTCACTGCCAGAGGTCACTGCTCAGAGCAGGTCCTTGCAGACCTTGTCAGGAGTCGTAAAAGTTTTCGGTTGAGCATGGCTGCATCTCAGAGTTGGGTACTGAGAGGCTTTTGTCTTTGCACACACTGACAATCAGTTCTGGGAAAGCTTTATCAGCAACCATGGTGTGTTTTAGGAAGAGAAAGTCCACGCTTGTATTTAGTGCAAGCTAAAAACTGCCACGGAAAAGTGGGTTTGTGTTTTTTGTGCTTTGCACAGAGATCCTGTGCAGCACTTCAGCTCTTCACAGGCAGCCACTTTGCAAGTCTCCCAGATTCTGCACATTCTGTTTGGGACACCAAGGGTTGAATTTAACCAACGGAACTGGAAATGAGTTTTACCACAGGCAATGATGGGAAATGCTAAATAACCTGGAGTGAAGGGTGAGGGAAGCAGTCGATCTTTGTCACAAGTTTAGCACTCAAACAAGATTTTGGCTTCTGGGTTCCTGTTGTAAAATGGGGTTTAGCCTAATCCCCACCCTCCCTCACCTCCAGTGATGATAACGAAATGTCTGTGTCCAAATCAGTAGGCTGCTGCAGAGATGGACACCAAAGAAACACCCTGGAGTAAATGAATAATTCTGTATTCTGCACAAAGCTTGGCTGGTGTTCAGTAAATACATTCACCGTGTGGCCCAGACACTGCCAATGAAGAGAAAACAGAAGAGTGACTAGCTGCTCATTCAGCAATCGCTGTCTTCAGTGCATTGATATACGGAACCCCAGGCAAAGTAACTGGAGGTCATGTTATAACTCCAGTTACAGAACTTGATAGAGTATTACAGAAATTTAAAATAGGCATGAATCAAGTTTGTACCAGCAATTCTAGTCCTGGTACATCCCAGTGCCAAGGACTGAATTATCAAGCTGAACATTCTCAAGTTCTGCTGTTCTGTGGGGGGGTTGTTTGTTTGTTTATGATTATGACTGGAGTTTCTTTTACTACATGTGTTGTGTATACACGGTGTGAGAAATTGATCTGTTTATGGATTGGTGCAGAGAAATAGTACAGATGAAAGCTTGAGGAAACTGACTGCAGGTGTAAACAACCACATCGTGAATGGAGCCTGGCTGGACCCTTCTTTAGAGGTGTTTTCCTCAAAGTTCACAGGAACAATCTGCCAGTTAACTGGGGAGGCAGGAGGGATCTGTAGTGTTACAGTGGCTTTTGGAGATGATGCTTGTTTCTTGCAGTTTCTGCAAGACAAAGGTGGATTCAAGATTACCACGTGATTTTCCCAAAATACGCTATTGTAAAGAGGTTTGGTTTTGATAGATAAGTCAGCGTGATCTGAGGAATTTCTTTTTTTTAACTACACGAACTATCAACAGATCTGTAAGTTATGAGGCAATAGTTGAGTCCATCACTAGATAATGTGTGGTCAGTTTGACCCTGCTGCCTTAATTTAGGAGGTCGTTTTCAAACCACTATAAAGAAGGGCTTTGTGCTGCCTTAAAGGGATATGGGCAATCTCTAAGAAACAGGCACACTCACAGAGGAAAATTCCTTTGGCTCAGTTTTTGTTTGGTTGTTTTTGCTATCTGTGGTGCAGTAAATTAAAACAAAAACAAGTCTGGACTTGGAATGCCTTTGTAAATAAAATGCTGTGTGTGAATTGACAGCTCCTTTGGAACCAGGTTATTTATAATAAAGTCTGTTATTCTCCCACCAGCGAGCTCATTTTGCCCAGTATTAAGAGGATTCTTATGGTAACACCTCCCACCTCTGTCTGCACTTGCAGCAGTTACACAAAGTTCTCACCATTTCAATTGTGTCCTTTTAAAAATCTCGTTTTGTTGCCTGCTGGAATAGATGACTTCAATATGTGAACTAGAGATTAATACTTCACCTCTGCTTGTTTGCTCTGTGCAGCTCACCTTACCTGTATCTGTTCGGCTTCATTCCTCTCCTCCCACAGAACTGCTTGTGGAACGAGAGATTTCAGCTGCTCCAAGTTTCTCGAAGATCCGGTTTGTGACGGTGGCCGGTTGCAGCCGTCGCTTCCTGACAAAGGTAAAGAGCTTTGAAGGCTGCATTTGGTGAACTGGAGTCTCCTTCATGCAGTGTCCTTTCCCCCCTCCTGTTACAGGTGATCTCTCACTGTCCTCCTGTGTATGAAACTGTGCCTCTGCCTGTGCAGCTGCGAGCACAGGGACTGTTCAGAGCAAAGAGGTTGTTGAATGTCTGCAAAAGCACCTGTAGGCCCTGAAAACATTGTCATGGCAGTGATCTGATTATGGCTGATGTCAGTAGGGAAAACGTGTCAAACTTTTTAAAACTTGTTCTCCTTACTGGTACAATTTCACTGTGGCCCAAGCTAGCCTTAGACTGCTACCTGTTTTCTCTTTCTTTGGTCACCAGCTAGGAGCAAGTCTCTAATTACTTAGTACCTGTGTTCTGCCCACTTGACCTAGTGAGAGGATATTTAGGCAAGCAGTTTCATTCCTCTGGATGGTTTTTATACCAAATTGCAACCCCGCCTTTCATATGGGCCTCTGAATGAAGCAGGGACTACCTTCAGGGACTGAAGATGGCCTGTCTGCCTCAACTGAAAGGTTTGCTTTGCTGGTGGTGACATCATTAGCAGAGAGAAGAGCACAGTGGCCTAACTTTGGCCATGCCATGACCAATGACCACAGCCCTTGGCAACCAGGAATGTTGAACAAGAAGGCTAATACAGAGAAATCTTCCCCACATTTTCCTAAGGGCAGACTATTGCTGTCATGGGGACAGAGGCCAGTGACTGGTTTTCACAAGGACACAAGGAGGGAGACACCCACGTAGCTCATGGATGTAGTGACAACATTGGGTGAATCAGTGAGCGCTGTACAGCTCGTGCACGCAGCGAAGTCGTGGTGACCCAGGGCATGGAATAGTCTGAGCAGCCACAACTGCACTTGCTTGGCCTTTGTTCCAGAACCAAAACAGATGAAGTGTCTTCTGATTCAGTAGGGAGAGAAAAGGGACTACTTAACTCTTGAAATAGTACAGTTATCCAAGGAGCATTTGTTCCTCCCATGTCTGTGGACTCTCCAGAGGGGCCAAGTCATCGCTTTGGAACAGCTCTAGGAGTCAAGTCTCTATCAGACACATCATGTCTGGAAAAGAATGTCCATCCACCACCTGCTTCTCTTGCTCAGAGCCAGGGCTGGGCATGCCCAGCTGCACAGTCCCACCAAAGACAGGGCAGCTGCCGAATGCCTTACTCGAACCTGAGGAAACAGTGCTGTGAGCGCAGGGTTGAGTCCGTGGGGCCTCATTTCCTGTGGGAGGAATATGGGGAGCTGCAGCTTGAGCCATGAGCTCAGTATTTCTGTGACACGATCTGCCACGGGGAAATTCATCTCGGTGTGAAGGGCCTTTACGCACTGTGCTTTTGGAGCTTCAAGGTGTGCTGTGCTTCAGTCTGAACCTTTCCTGGCTCGTAGGGGGTGCCCAGCACATGGAGGAGGCTCCGTGCCCGCTCCTGCCCACGGAGCAGCCCAGCCCTGGGCGATTGCTGAGCCAGTGGCGGCACCTGCCGGTATTCTGCAGAAAGTTCTGCATATTGGTGATAAAAAGAAAGAAGCTGCGGTTCAGAGCAGGACACACACGACCTCAGGTACAGAATGCAGTGATGAAGTCTAACAAACTTCTCCCTGCTTGTTGTGGGAAAATCCCTAACCACAAAAGAAAAAAAAAACTCCCTCCAGGAAGGCACACAATATATCCAAAACTCTCTGTTTTCTAGGACACTCCTTCTAGATATTTGGGCAGCATGTATCAATATAGCTGTAAAAATGTGCACAAGACAAGCCCACGTTCAGGATCCATCTAAATGCTATTTATTTCCTGCACTGGAAGCAGTGGGATTACTCTGGTTACACTGCGTTCTGGAATAATATTTCCCTCAGTATATTTTACTGCCTCTTCATGTCAACTGAGGTTTAGGCCGTCGCCACGGTGTATTTCTGTCTAAAATAATTACTGCTTGTGGTAGTACTGCCAGGTGCCTTTAGCATTTCCAAATCTAAGAAGAACAGCTTGGTCCTGAGGGCCCCATGGATGGATGGGACTGAGGGAAGGGGGCAGAGGTTAGCAGAGCACCGAGGGGCGGTGTGATAATGTACACTAAAAATTTTTACTTTGTTTTCATAAATCCCTAGGATATTACCATTACAATTCAGTATTTGTGCCAGCTAGCTGATATCCAGTTTTGTTTCCCATAGAGGTAAGGAGGGGATTTTCTCCCTTTTTTTGTAGCTTCTTGTTCCCACTAAGATATGCAGAGAACATTTACCAGTTTTCAACCACATTTGACAGACAGCTATTAACTTCTGACAATTTAAGATGTGGTCTTGCAAAAGAAAAAGACCCTATTACTGCCAGAATTGAGGGGAAAAGCTGGCACGTTCCTTGCTTGGTAGATCTCAGGTCATCCACACTAGGAAAGAATGAGGAGAGGCATTGCAAATGAGAGTCATTAGTACTGCTTCTCCCAGAACTACTTGTTCTATCTCAAGATCTTGTATCTTTTATCCAGAGTTGCTTCCCTCCCACTAAATCCACAACATTCATAGCATTTGCCAAGAAAAAGTCATGCCCTGCTGTCCTGGCCATTCCTGTACTCTGTACACTGCAGCGTGGCAGATGTTATTAAGGGTTGGATGAAACTGTGAGCGAGGCACTCTGTGCAGCATCTGTGCTACGAAAAGATGAAGATCTCTTGTCTCGCTGCGGGACGCTCCTCAGGAGGGGTGTAGCAAGACGCCAGTTCAGTAGCTGTCCCTCCTCCTTGTGCTAAATCTCCCAAGCCTCTCCTTTACGTTTGCTGTGAACAAGCAGGATTTCCAGCCAGATGTCTGTCTGATTTACACCCATGTAAATCAGGGCTGACTCTGAGTCTCTGTTATCTTCAAGCTGTCCTGGTGTGTTACAGACCTGCTGTGCTGCACCTGTGCTGACAGCAGCATGTAGGGCAGGAGGGTGCAGACATCCCTGAGCCAGAAGAGTGTGGGCTGGTACAGCTCTCTGGTGCAAAGCTGCACATCGTGGCTCAGCCTGTATTTGCTTGGAAGCAGGCCCAAGCTAATAAACCCAACTAGATTGCTTCCAGATCCAAGCAGGCCCAGGAGGAGCCAGTGCAAATGTCACTGTGCTGTGGTGCTTGCTCTGAACTAGCTTAATTGTCTCTGCGGGCACGGGCCAGCTCCTGCACCTGTAGGGCAGGCAGGGAATGATGCATGTCCATAGACTGAAGCACTGAATGCAGCTGGAACTGTGTCACCAGAGAGATGTCTTGGCCAGGTTGTACCCAACATATCTCCTGCTTCCCAGCCCCTATCCTTGGCAAGGCTTTGCTCTCTCCTGCTGTAGTGGCTGTGGCTTTTGCACACAAGTTGTTCATGGGGCACTGCCAGCTGTTCAATGGTGGGCTGGCTTGTGGATGTGCAATGCCGGGGCAGCAGCACACCCGAGCCTGGGGATAGGCACAAGGATCCTCGACGACCGCGGGCAAAAGGAAAGGGTGCAGGCCCCTGGCAGCGGGGCCGCGGGAGGGAAAATCATGGACCTCTCGGGAGGCAAGTGGGAAACCGCAGGGACTCTCCCCACCGGGCGGGCATCGGGAAGGTGCGGACCCGGGGCGCACCCACTGGCCGCGCAAACACGGGGTACCCACCATCCCCCTGCCGCGCTCCGTGACGCGCAGCCGGACCGGGCCCGCGGGCTTACCCCGCTGCCAAACCCCGAGGGGCGGCCCCGGCGGCACAGCCCTCCCCCTGCCCG